>JAQIWH010000853.1:0-39238 GCA_034695005.1 Cryptops parisi | reverse complement strand
GATTTTGTTATGTTTTAAAGTGTTTTTTTGTGTGCCGTGATCAAGCCTTCAAAAACAGGAAGGTGAAACGTTGGCTTAAATAATTAATTCCACCCGGTCAGTTACCTAGGGTAAGTCTTTTTTGGTTACCTTAGTTTTTGTTCTCATTATGTCTTTGAGGGTGGGGAAATTGAAGTTGTACATAGACATAGTATTATTTTCTCATAGTCATAATGCAGTCCACCTACAGTCGACTTGTGGATCGACTTGAAATCAAACTACAGTCGACTCTAGTTAAATCGAGCCCCTGAAAACCACCATCTCTGTGATTTGACATTAAAGTACAAAGAACAAAACTTTCATACCATGCGTTTAAGCCATTATCCTAGTTCACTGTCAAACATTTGTCGCGTACCAAGGGTGGCTGTTTAAAGAAGTGTGACTGTATACGTCGCTATGCAAGCAAAGCTAGATTTAGACGCTCCAATTAATATGTCAAGCTCCCCATTCAGTTTCCCATCACTCGAGAATAAAAAGCAAGATACTTGAACGTCTTCACCTGGGGCAATGGAACTCCACTAAATTGTAAAGTGCATTGTTCAGGTGTTCGAGAGATTATGAATGTTGCGGCTTCACAGTGTTGATTTTCATGGGAGCCGATTCACATTCGAGCGCGAATTTGTTCAGTGTGTGCTGAAGGTCAGACTGCGAGAATGCCAGTATTGTGAGATCATCTGCAAAATTCAGTTGGCTCACACTGACACCTCCAATCGTCACACTCTCTTGGTCAAGACTGCGTCTGGCAATCCTGTCCATGTAAATAATGAATAGGAGAGGTGGCAGTACGCACCCCTGGCGCAGTCCACCACCCACGGCGAACAACTCTGATCTGCGCTCGCTTACCCAAACACAACTCTTATTCTCGATGTAGAGATAAGATAGCACCAACAAGTTGGTCATCTACCTTGAGAACATTTCAAAGTAGGACACGATCGACATGGTCATATCATAAGCCTTCTCAAAGTCTACAAACAGAATGTACACTGGTTGGGCAAATTCCCAGACTGGGTATCCTAAGTCTTTTTAAGAAGGCTTGTTGTTGAAGGACGAAAAGCTGGTCGGTTGTTTCTTACAAAATCCACATTGCTCGTCTTGGATCTGGTAATCGACAACTTCAGTAAGTCTGTTCTGGAGCACTTTTGCAGTAAGTCTGTTCTGAAGGTTTTACCAGTGAGGCTGAGGAAAGTAACGCCACGATAGTTGCAGAACCCATTCTGGTCACCTTTCTTAAAGATCAGAACCACTGCTCCAGTTTGTCAGTCCAAAGGTATCATCCTGTCTGCAAGGTGACTCTGAAAACTTGCCTCAACTAACAGGAGCCCTCAGCATTAACAGAGCTTTTAGCATTTTCGATTGGATTTTGTCGATTGCCCAGTTTGAGAGACTTCACAGCCTTTCTCACCTCTGCCAATAAAGGACTATTCTCCGCACCAAAATACAGCTCTTAATTTTAATTAATCTAAACTATAAAAGTATCTATACCCAGAGACATGTGTTGTCCTAATTTCGGGGGCTGTTGTTTAATACACAAGTACTTAACTGTCTTAAAAGGGAACATTTTTTATGAATGGAACATAATTATGTTAAAGTAGAGTTGTTGAAAACTGGTAAAAACATCTTTAAAAAAATTGACTATTCGACATTGGAATAGTAGTTCTTCAGGGAGGCAAGACCAGGTATGATGGTCCCTTGACAGTCTCTATTTCTGTGGATAGTTGGATTCTGGGGATGGTTAAATCTTTCAGTAAACTTTTCTGATTCAACAATAAGAACCGTTTCAAACTTTTGAACAAGTGTAGTGCAGTTTAATAATTGTCTTTGTTGTTTCAGAAAATATAGTTTGTGCCGTTGGTTGCTATGTAAATATGGGAGAACTAGCTGAGCCTTAACGCGTTGCTGTTAAAAGCAGCATCGTTTTTAATTTTTTTTTTAAATCTAATTAAATAATAAATTAATTTCAATTGCAATTTGCAACGCGTGGAATCGAACGCATAAAAAAATGCGATCAGGTAGATGGATTGACTTTTTCTGGTTCACAAAATCATGCTACACAAAATAGTTAAACGGCGCAGCAGATGAGCCCTAACGCGTTGCTTGTTAAACGGCGCAGCGGATAAGCACAGCGCAATTTGCAGTGGTGAATTCCAACGAAGTAGAATAAAATACGACAAACACATCTAAACCATCGTTAAACCTTCGTCCCAAATAATGATTGTCGAGTCTTGATGGAAAGTTAATGCATCATTTTCACATGGTTTAAAAATTCTAAATGGCCTATAAAGTTTATTTCTGGGCGATTTTCTTTCTTATGCGAAGCCTTGGTAGCCATTTTATTTGTTTACTTTTTCACTTATTTACCGCTTTTTCACGGGATTTTTAGCGTGGATTTATGCGCCGGAAACGACAACTATCAGTTTAGCAAAATATAATATTAGATAATACAACATCCAATAACAAGATTATTTATTAAGAGACCCTACTGCGCATAAACTTCATAACAATCCACATATTTAAGCAACGTTTCTAAAAAACTATGTTTGAAATCCTCTCGTCAAGCCCTAAATTTTGATATTCCGTACTTAAAATTTGGTCGCCTATTGCTTTCATGATTTGCCAATATAGCATATAGCGTTCATCATTTTGGTTTTTTATTGACGGCATTTACTCAGTGTCACTGACATTCGTGAGACTAGACAAATTCATCGATACCGGTACCTCATTCATCGATTCTTTTTGCCTCACTCATGGAACCGTTTAGGGAACAAAGAATAATTCATGCATGCACGCAAGCGAACATACACACAGTGCATTGTGTTCCAATTAAATGTAATCCACTGTATTTGTACAGTTGTAGTACGGGTTTCATAACACCATTATTAACCCACAAGATCACACCTAACCCATATTGCACAACCTTGTATTCTATCTTTCGTTTGTTTCCGTTTATTTCCTACTGTATATTTCCCTTATAACCGAATGACCCATTTGAACCAAATACTTAATAATATTAATGATAATCTATTGTTGTAAAGTTGTCCATGACATACTAAAGTATAATATACAAAAGTATTATACTAGACTATTATAATAAAGTATAATATACAAAAGTATTATACAGCACTAACTGTCCTATACTAGACTATTATACTAAAGTATATTATTTTATAGTACCGTATATGTCATGGTTCGACCCCGTAGGTAAGTCATAGCATAGATCTACAAGCTTAAAGTGGATGTTTTGTATTCGATTCTTAGACAAAATGTACGACATTGAAGTTCGAGTAGGCTTTAACAACGTCGAGAATTTACCATTCGCATTCGCATTTCCATTTTATTACAACAACTTGTGTTATGCCACCAGCAAAAACGTAGCACTTGATACATCGAAATATATCTCTTGCTATAGCGCTACGATTGGAAAATATTTCAGCATTCAGATGTTGAAACCGTGTTTCAATCCTCACATTTGCAGTCCAATTCCAGTCCTCAAATTATGTTATGTGCAACTGATGGTTGAAATGTTAACCTGAAGATCATGTTTATGGAAAACTTTTGTTTTTCTTCTTCTTCTTTGTTCAATTTACTTTATATTTGATTAAGAGTTCTGGCGACCTCATAAGAGGCCAGTCCGTTTGGTCATCAATTATTATGTCTATATTATCTTTACCATGTTCTGTTTTGGTTAATTTTCATTATATTACATTTTAATTATTTAACTTTACTGTGTATTTTGGCTACATGGTAATAAACAACTTGAAATGAAATGAAATTATACAGTATATAAATTATATTTGGTTTGATAATAAAGTTAGTATTTAAATTTCATGAAATAAATTTTATATTACATCATACAAACCATTACAAAGTTCAGTAAATACATTTTGCAAAGCAGCACAGCAACAAGAGAATAATTGAACAGAATCATATATTTTATTAATAGTCTTCACTGTAAGATTAGTAGCAGCATAAATATTCACGTGTACTCACTTTTATTATTATTATTACTTATTATTCTAAAAACCAACACGTGGCAAGGTTTTTGCCCGAGAAAAGGCTCCAGCACGGGCCCGAAGGACCAAAGTAACTGGAGTGTTGTGAAGTGCAGGATCCGCGATCATGAGCCTATTTTTCTAAATTTTCTGACCGTCCTGCACGTGTTGAAAACAACAGCGTTTTGAAGTGTTTAGTGTTTCTGATGTCCGCTAACTATGGACTGGAATAATTTCTGCGCAACTGAATGTATTTATCCGCCACAGTGGTCATGGCGGTAAATTTAAAATATGATTTAATGGTTCGATCATTATACGTGACGACCACAGTTTCGAATGACAATTCGTATCAATAGTGATTGAAAATAACTAAAAATCAGTTTTGGTAATGTAATAGCATTTTTATTTTTTTATTTTTAAAAAAATTATCGAACATGTTTTGGAAAATACTTCGTAAAAAAGCCTCTCGTCTTCATTGAGCATTATGTATTGTAATTTATGGACGGCCTTCATTAGCAATTTATCTGATCGATGATCGTTAATTTTAAATTTATATATTTTGCCAAAATTTGTATGTTTTGAACATACTACAAATATCCAAATCGGGTTTTAATTTTAAGTACCAAATTTTAAATACAAATAAAGATTTTTAAGCACTTTACTACGTTTTGTCCGCGATTAACCTTCAAGACGTTTGCTGAGTGATAAGGTTTCACGTCCTACAACGAAATTGACGCGAAACTTGCGCAGATGGAAATAAATCCATAGTTAGCAGACACGGAGTATAGTATTGGTGCATTGTTTACATTCAGCATCTCGTCAGGTCACCGAAAGTTAAGATACCAATGACTTTTACAAAATGCAACAAACCAATTCAAAATCTGGAGACTATTAAATGTGTAAATGGTTGTATATTGCAATTTCCATGCTTAATTGTTGCTAGCACTACTGCAGCAAACTGGTCAAAGTAAACTTATCAGAGGGTTATTTGGTATAAAACGGTTAAATTATGGTAACTTTGTTGCTATGGAATGTTTGGACTTGACGAAAGCGTTTGATTCTGTTAACCATGCCAAATTTATTAATAAAACTTAAGAAAATTGGTTAATAATGAAGTCTTAGAGATTTGCAAGGATTATTTTTCAAATAGATATCAGTTTACTTTTATGAATGGTTGTAGGTCTAATATTAATCGAAGGTTTTCCCAGGGTAGCAGTCTCGGCTCCGTCCTCTTTAAACTGTTTATCAATGATCTTTCATTATATATAAAAGATCAAAAAGTAGTTATGTATGCGGATGATATTGTCATGGTGTTTTCGGATGATGACTATTCTGTGTTAATTGACAAAATTAGTGAGTCCATGAGTTATTGGAAAAGTGGCTAATGGTTAATAATGTGATTTTAAATGTTGATAAATCAAAATTGATTTTGTTTAAAATGAAAAATAAGATTATCCCCAATATTTGTAATGGTGGTAAAGATTGGGGGTTTATTTTTATGAGTCCCTGAAGATACCTATAGCAGAAGTTGTAATGAACTTTGATGATTATTTTAGAATGAAAGATTGTGTCCCTAAGAGGGTGCTGAGATTAGTATATTATTTTTTTTTTGCTATTCTAAACTGATATATGGAATAGAGGTCTGTGGTGCAGAGCACCGATCTCTATGAGACGTATTGTTACCTTACAGAAATGTTTCATAAGAATATTACTTGGACTGTCTCGATTATATAATATTCGTTAAACTGCAAGTTTGACGAATTTATAAATCCTGAGTGTTCAACAGATTGTTAAATTGTTCGTTGTGATGTTAAAATTAATTAATTACCAAATAACCTTAGTGAATTGATTGGTTCCCTATTGAGAATATCTAATGCAACAAAAGCTTCACAAGCTTTATGATAGATGATTTTATTAAAACATATACTCAAAATACTAGTGTTTACCGTGGTTGTATAATTTGGAACAAGTTGTCAATGGAGGAAAAAACGTTAGCAACTGGAGACTTTACCAATATGATTAAAAGAAAATTGTTTGCAGATACGATTTAGATTTTTGTATGTTATTTTTATATAGAAATTGTGGGAATGACTGGATTTGGTTATATATGATGAAAAAGGTTATTGATATAATTCAAGGTGGTGTATCCTGTAATATGTAAAAAAAGTTTATATGTATTCTTTGTTCTGGATGTCTGGTTCTTTTTGTTGTTTTTTATCCTTATTATTATTATTTTTTTTTATTTTTGTTGCAAGTTTTGAGTTTTCTTTTATGTTTGTTCAACCACCATACAGGTCTGTATTTTGTACAAGCCTAAATTGGTTTAGTACTTGTAATTATTGATGTGAATATCGTTTTGGGCTAAAATATTGATAATAAAAATATTCAAATAAACATTTTCTACTTATGCCAGGTGAGCAAAATTTACGAAGGGTTAAAAGTCAATAACTTAGGGTTTTTTTGTTTTTTTCCAATAATTAAATGAGATTTTTTGAATAAAAAATTAACGTGTGTTGTTGTGCACGTGATAAAAAGTGGACTGTTCATTGTCTGTGACACAACGTGCAACGCACCAATGAAAAATTGCTTGGACAATCAGATCATTGCAGGTTTTATCAAAGTAGGCAAGCCATTGTTTAACGGCAGTGTCAATCGGTAATACTCGTGGTATTACTGCTTATATCCGTATTCGCGATATAAATGTTTAATATGTATGCCACACTAGTTTAATCTTTATAATCTTTATTTAAGATTATTTAAATATAAGATAAGTATCATATATAAGATATGATAATCGTACTATTTAGAGTTCGTCATAGTAATCGTCATGACCATGAGCATCATTATCATCATCATCATCATAATCGTCGTCATCATCATCATCATAATCATCGTCATCTTCCGAATGATGTTTAGTCTTTCGCGGTTTGGGAATCAGTTTGACCAGTTTGTCAATGCAATTTACATTTTCAGCATCGTCGCATAAATCATCAGTTGAATTCCACGTCATCGGAGGAGGACATATTTTCTGCTCTGGGTTCAACGATGAATCGCACTGGTAGTACACGTTACAGTGAACGGTATCAGGAACGCGTTCGTTAGGCATTTCACATTCTATTGAAGCATGTCAGATTGAAAAAAATATATAACTAACATTCGTTCAGTATACAAGAGAGTGAAATTATGAGTAGTTAATCTAACCTTTTATGGGCGTATCTGAAATGAAACGATTAAGAATCCGTGACCAAGTGAATCAGCGAGTAAAAGTCAACAAGTGTTTAAAATCTTACCGGTGACTTCAGTAATTGAAAAAAATACAATCGCTAAAAGTAGCCAATAGTACATATTTTATAAACTTTACCGGTGTAGATGCAACTGAATTAACGTGTCAGTTTTCATCGTTTAATTTTTATCGTCAATACGCTCGTAAACGTTTATGGCCTGCTCCAACGGTTTGCGCTGCTGCTATAATTTTTATTCATACTTTCAACTCAACACTGTATCAAGGTTTTGCTTTTTTTTTATCACTACTAATGAAATAAGGTAGGCCATAAAATCTATGATGCATAAAACATTACGGAGTATTACGGTAAATATTTCAGAACAAAAATCCCCACTTTGGCAAAAATTGATTACTTAACATGTTTCTTTAAGTTGTTTCACTATAAGATGCTGAACTAAAACTCAACAATATACTCGTATAGTACGACATTTTCGATAAAATTTTCACAGAAATTTTATTACTGTTTACAAAAATTCATTAAATTTATTTTCACACAAGAAAGCCTTTTTTGAGGAATACTGTGCTTTTTATGCTCTTTATATTAGCTTCACTTGTGAGTGAGTGAGTAAATTGTGAGTTTATACATATTGTTGGAATTGTAAGACCCCCCCCCTAGTGGCAGTATAAGCGTCGATCGAGTTAAAGTGAATAACGAACCTGTTTTGACAAGAGACCTTTTCTTAACTTTTCCAACCAGTTAAAGGAGTGATTGGGAATGGAAACGAACTTTATCTAGAGTCTAAGCAGAAATGAAGTGTTTTTAAAATTAAGTTAGTTTTTAAGATAGTTTTAAGTTTAGGTTTAAGTTAGTAATTAAGGTATTTGATTAATTATCCGATTGCATTTTAGCTTGTCAGATTGATAAGCTGTATTCATAAGTTTCTGAATAATCGAACCGACAACATAGTTAAAGTTCCTGTTGCAAGTTTTAGTTTAAAAAGTTGTATTATCGTTGTTGTACTTTTTAACTTAGAGTTGTATTATAGTTGTTGTACTTTTTAACTTAGAGTTGTATTATAGTTGTTGGGATTTTGTTTCCGGATTGGATTGGCTTCGTCACAATGTACTAATCCGTTGTTGTTGTGCTCGAGTTGTCCAAACCAGGAGATGACATCAGATGTTGTTGATATTGCGAAGATTAATACTTCGCGGGAAAATGGTTTGAATGGTTTGGCAAATTAGTATTAATTTAGGAAATATAATGAAGAGACAAAGGGTTATCGTTTTAATCGAGCGTTTATTTCCGCAATAAGCCAGGGATGGGCCTTCCATCCAAAGTTCGCCTTGGTTAAAAGAGGAGTGCGGCCCCACGTCACATCGACGGCCACCCCCTCTTCCCACGCCAGACGATGGGGTCCATTGTTGAAAATGCTGAAATAAGAGCAATGGCATTTAATTATTAATTGGGTTAAATATATAGTTCTGTAATTTAATTGGGAAATTAGTAAGTATATTCGCGTAGCATTAAAATAGTAATTGTAAAAGTATAGTAACATTCTCACCGCTAAAAGTCGTATTGATTTAGCCTGAGGTCTTTGATCGCAATTGGAGTGGAAAGATCTAGAAGCACGCAGAAGGTCAAGTAAAGGACCAAAGGAAGGGTTATAAGGTTACAATGCCATTAAACTGACGTCATAGCCACACCCCCACATTTCTCTATGATGTTGCCGCGAAACGACGGTTATTTCTTGCAGGCATACCAGTATATAGTATTAACATGGTTAAACTAACCTAATTAAACATTTAGTGAGGTTTTTTCAATTGATGATAATGTTTTTCTAGGTCTATTGCTGATAAATTTATTCCGGAAACCAATATGTTACCGCTGATGATGATAAACCTTTAGTTGGAACTAAGTGCAATATACAAACACGAAAGTAGGTACTTGGAGTTTAACGAGGGCACCGACTGGCTTTCTACAGCTATGTCATTTGGCCCTCAGACTTTATTTAAATCAGAAATGACGATGAAATGAGGATGATAAACATGGAACAGGGTTTTATGAAGCAGGAGGCAACGGGAGTGCCCCGAGAAAACACGAATTGACTGCGCTCAGGAAATGGGGCGAATCGTGTTTTTTTTTTAACTGACTTCAAAAAGGAAGAGGTTAACAATTCGATGCGTAGTAAACAGTAAACTGGTGTAGAAATTTCAAATTACATATTTCACCACAGTCAGAGATATTGCAGGCCTAAAATGTAATAATGTTTATTTGCATTCCAAAGAAATTGTTGGACACCACAGAACAAGACAAAACATACAATTAACATAAAAGAAGGAAAAGAAAAGAAAACAGTTTCTGTGTAGCATGGATTGTTGCAATGAATTTTTATTATTACGAAGGGCCGCCGCTAATTCCTTCACCTGGATCATTTTAATAATTTTTTGGAACGTATAAATACTATTTTGTTTGCAAAAAGTTGTAACATATAAGATTTTACTCAGTCCAAAAGCTGCTTTTATACATCTGTTATGGGCTGTCTTAAGTTGTTTTTTTATTATAAAGATAAGAATTTGACCAGAACTGGGCCTGATAAGTTAAAATTGGGACAATTATAGATAGGAAAACGGTTCTCATTTCTTTGCAAGTGAGAATCTTTTTAAGTCTCTTTAGATAAAAAGTTTTCTTGTTTAGTTTTGAAATCATTAATGTGATGTGAGTGCCAAATTTGAGAGTAATGTCTAAGTCAAGACCAAGAATCTTTATACTGTGGCTTGATAATCCTTTGAGTGTTTTAATAGTCAATCTATCTGTTTTTGAATTATTTAGTTGCATCCCTCACAGCTTGTACTACTGCCCCAGTAGTTCAAGATCTTCAGTAATATTCTGCTGAGTAATTTCTCTGTCTTTGGGTTTGAAAGCATATACTATAATGTTATCGTCAATATAGGACAGCAGCTTTCCTCTCAGAGGAACACGAAACAGTGACGCTGCAAAGACATTATAAAACATTGTTGCCATTAGAGATCCCTGGATAACATCACGGGTAGACTTATAAGAATAAGTGGTGTTAAGATGATTTATGATGATGATTCTATCTTGAAAATAACTATGTAGCAATTCCAAGGTAAGCTTATCTTACTCCCATTTGTTGCAGATCATATAGCAATTGGTTTCTAGGCACAGTGTCAAATACACGTGCCACGTCAGTTTTAACAATGATAATATGTTCCCCTTCCACCAAATGATTTATAATGTCATTAAAAGGAAGAGAAAGCATGGAAGAGGTACTCAAGCCAGATAGCCCTCCATACTGGTTACTCGGAATTTTATGAAACAGAAACTTTTTTAGTCTTTCAAAGATACAGTTGTCTACGATCTTACTTATTGGAGTCAATATAACTATGGGTCTAAACTTTTTATAGTGAATCGATTTTCCCCCCTCATGAACCGGCTTGATTATTGCCTCTTTAAACTGTCTGGGATAAGAAGATTTTGTCATAATTAAGTTAATCAATTGAAGGATGGGTTGTATTGCATTCGTTGTCAACTGTTTAAGGACTAGATTTCTAATCATGTCCTTTGGTATAGTTGCCTGGTTTTTAGCAGTATTGATAGCTAAAAAGACCTCTCTAAATGAAACTGGAACAAGACAATTAATAAGACGGTTGACCAATCCTGTTGTTGTGGATAAGAAGCTTGGGTTTTTCTTCTTGTAAAGGGTTATCATAATATTCAAGATATTTTGTTATGTGATTAGAATGCAAGCTATGTTCTTTATGTGAGATTTCTTTCCTAAGGCTGGTCCAAATTGCTTTATTTTTATCAATTGCTAGTGAAAAGAGTTTTTTTCGTTTAAATTTAGCTATAGCTTTTTTATATTTCTTGTTGGTATCATTAAGTTGGGTTATGTCAATCTGACCTGTTTTATAATTTATAAATTGTTGTTTTTTGTGGAAAAAAAGTTGTTGAATTTCATCAATCCACCAATTTAATGTTTGTTCAGCAGACTGGGCTCTCCACTTGAGGCCAGAACTAAGTAGTGCAGAGTGAATAATCATAAGTCAACGATGATATAGTAAATCCGGATTGTCAGTATTGAAATGACATAAAAATTAACACTGTATAAAAATTGTTTAAATACATGCCAGTTTACTTTCTGAAAGTTGGGTGAAATAACTTTTTGAATGTTGAGACAAAATGGGGTAAATTCCCTGTGAAAATAAATTACCGTTGAAAGGAAAAATCGTGCCACAATTACACTACAGCTTATTGTTATACAGGGTGTCATAAAATTAGATATATAATCTCAGAGGGGGGGGGGGAGAACGGGTTGAAGGGAGTAACTTCGGTAATGAACCTATGTCCGGAACCGAAAGTGCACGTGCTAGAAGATGTCGAATGTTTCATTCATTATCGGTTCCTGGTTTTTCTTTATAGCTTTCAAAGTAATGGACGAGTTGTAATTTAGCAAAATTTGAAACGGAAATACCGTAGTGTATGAGAAGCATGATAATCTAATACCAAGTGTTAAAAGCGATAGTCGTTAGCAAAAAGACATTAGCATCAAGACTCCTCGTCATGCTATGAAAGGTAGTTACAGTCTCAATCTTTAGTTGAAGATTTTGACGGTACTCTTTCGGAATTGAAAATATTCGGTGGGAGATTACGTCCGTAACTCCCGATGTGTTGGTGAATACCTTCCATAGCATGGACAGACGTGTGCAGGCATGTCTTTATGCTAATGACATGCATACAGCTTGTATGAGATCATCATGCTTCTCATACACATTTTAATAGGTGTTAGGTCGTATTTTTATGTTTATTAGGTATTTATTTCTGTACTTTTAATAGGTATTTATGTGTTAAATTTCATTCAATGAGGTCCATTTGTTTGAAAGTTGGGAAGGGAAAGCACGGACCGGCAGCAAGCGAAACACTGCATTTGACGTCGCCTAGCGCCTGCACTATGCACTTCCGGATATACATGTATGTTTATTGAAAAAAGAAACTCCCCTTGAAACCTTCTCTTCCTCCTCTAAATTTGAGTAACAAATTTCATTACACCCTGTATGATAATAAGCTTTACTATAAATACGGCAAGATTTTTTCTTGTGAATTATTTTCACATTTTGTGCCTGGAGTAAAGAGTATTTTATGTACGTCATACACCCACTACATTCTTGAAGAAAAATCGTAAACATTTTATTGTATTTGATGCATCAGGTTTACAGTTTTTTGTACACATTCAATATTTTTAAGTTTTTTTTTTATATACTGTATATGGCAATTAAGATCAGTGAAAACCAAAATCCACACTCGAAAGTGATTATAAAAGTTTCATGTACATTCTGTGTACATGTGTTTTTTACATTATGTAAGATGATTTTAAAGTTATATGTTGTGGCTTTCTGTCTACGAAGCCACCAGAGGCAATGGGTCGTTTGAGCAATCAGTAATTTGATTCGAATAACGTTGAAACAAATAACAACAATTTTATAACTGAGTAACTGTTACAAGCTTGACTTGTGTAATAAAGAATTCACTTTCCATCAATATACAATACATCAGTTATTAAAATGTAATCAATTGGTTGTCAAAACATTTACATACATTCTGTTCTACTGTCATGCATAGCCTTTTTCTTATACAACCATTGCTTCCAAAAAATCTCTTATCAATTCTATCTTTTACTTATAGTTAACAATGCTCATCCACTTCATTGTTATCCCTTTAAAGATCTTTAACACACAAAAAATACTCTTTAAATATTTTACATTATTGTTTTACGATCCTGAAGATTAAAAAATATATTGCAACAAACAAGGCAATATGAACATTAAAATAAGTCACGCTTAACTATACTAATTGATGCGGATATAACGTTCATTTTTGTAGTGGAAACATCAAGTGGATACACAGAAGTATTTTCTTATACAAGGTTATTCATTATTCCACACGCACGTGATACATTGAAAACATTCACCACTCCGTAGCTACTTAACGAATCTTTTATTGTATTACACTGCAAGCTACACTCCAAGTTTTTCAATAGTTCATGAATGTTTAATTTGTCTACATTTGCTGATGCGGCACACACTCACAACCCATGGCAGAAAGTTTTCTAACACGCTCATTCGTATCCCACAAGTCAACTTTTAAACAATGTAGTTTTAAAGAAAATAGTTGCAAAAAGAACTGCACGTTTTGTAGACCTGTTTAATAGTCTGTATATTACAAAAAAATTGAAATTTTAAATCAATTATTAATGGTAAGAGATGTTTTTGTTATTTTTGGAACACTCCATTGGAAATGAGTATTCGAACACACATGTGATGTGGAAATATATTCGAACATAAACACAAATTACATTGATATGGTAATTATATTACATAAAACATTCCAGATAATAGAGAAAGGAGTATTCTCATTTTCCAAATAAGATTAAGTCAAAGTTAATGGAAATGTTGGGCAATTCTGCAGAAAGGCTGGCCTACCTGTTAGTTAAAGAATACAGTAGACATTAATAGCAGATTGAACTGTAAAACTTCGAAAAAATAAAACCAAAAGAGAAGTCTCTAATTGTGTGAAATGTGAAGTTTCAATTGTGAACGAAACAATTTCAACAGACTGGAAGCATCAACAACCATCCGAGAAGTTGTAAATGCAAAAAAAAAACTAGCAAAAGACGGTTTATTTGGCAGTTTATTTGACAGACTCATTGAAAAAAAGTTGCTTAAAAATAGGAATGGTCTTGTTTAATTTATAGAACGTGGAGTGGAAAAAGGGCCCAATTAATGTTTCTGTCATGCAGTAAGAAATGGACTCTTTGAGAAAAGATTTTCATTCTGTCAAGCAAAGACAAACCGTCATGACCAAACGACACAAGAACATTCGTTTGCAATGGGCCAAACTACACGAGGAATGGGATATAATTGACTGAAAAAAGGTTATTTGGTCGGATAAAAGTCGAATTTGTATTGGATGCGATGATGATGCAGAAAAATTTATTTGGCGAAGAGCATCTGAGAAGTGTTTTCGAAGATTGCTTGATGCATGCATTCAGTCAAATTTCCCACGGATTGATGATTTGGGGTTTTAAGTCAACTGAAGAAATTGGACTTTTTGCAAGTTTATTATCTTGTCTTACCCTAATTCCGATTATTTTGTAACTAAAAGACAAAAATGTGACAGTGAACGATGAACCTAGAACGATTTTTAATACACTATATTGGTTCTGTTAATTCTAATATTTCTGGATGAAACTTTTGTATTCGCTTTCATGTTAAATTGCATTGTACTGTATATCGATAAGAAGCGTTAAATATCGTTCTTAAATTAATTAAACATGCCTCTCAGAACATGTGTCCACTTCTAGCACTTGCTATGATGTCATTTACTCAGCAACATTGGAGATAGATGTCATAAAAATGTCATTGATTTTTTGTCCGTTTATTTATGAATTATAACACAATTTTAGGGTTTTAAGTTTATAAGAATCATCCTATTTTCACATGAATTCACTATGTATTTTGGAAAGCCGCTTAAACTCGTGCATTTCGTCATGAGTTCTGCACGTTTTCAATAAATCGTTTTAAAGAAAGCCAACATGTCAAATTTGGAAAAACGATATCAAGATCCTTACAGGTGACCTAAATTTGACACACAAATTCAGATATGCATGAGATGGGATCACGGAGTGTAACTTCACCAATAAACCCAAGTCCGAAAGTGCACGCCCCATCAAAGAACGTGTAAAAATAAATCATGGGTCAAACGTTTGTTCATTTTAATCTACTTGCTACTTTAATCTACTTTTAAGCTTTTAGACTACACTTGTGACATAAGTTACAAGAACTGATCTCAACTGCAGTCACTTATTTGAATGCATGCCGTGCAATGTAATCGACTTGATAACACACTTTAGGCATTCATTGTGCTCTCAGCTACACGAACTCGGGCGATGAGGTCCTTGCACGACACAGACTAAATACATAGTTGTCTTAAACCAGGCTCTTTTAAGGTGCCCCCACAAAAATATCAAGTGAGCTTTTGAGGCTCACTTTACAAAATACAATTCTTTGCACGGCTTGCATGTGTACGGTAGTGTATTTGCCAAAATAAATGATATAATGTTTGACCTGTACATCTTTTGTACACGCTCTTTGAGAATACTTAACACCTAGCACGTGAAGTTTTAAATATGGGTTTATTGGTGAAAGTTACTCCCCTCGATCCCCTCTTTTGCTATTTTGAATTTGTGTATCGAATTGAGGAACTTCCTGTATTTAATTTTCTCCATCAGACGGCACTTTGCTACAATTTAAGATTTAACTTTGTATACGTCTATCCATGTAGAAGTCGGATTTTTAGATGATTGTAGTACTAAATATTTTATTATTAAATTTCATCATTTTAGTATTTGATTGTGTTAAATTGTAGTTTAATTAATATAACATAAAAAAAATAAACCATGGTTGTTTATACAACACTTGTTAGAAACTTTTTAGAGTGAATATATTTTGTTTTACATTGTGGAATTTGGCAAGTTAATGGAAGTTTAAGTACAATCATCATTATACCATCAGACCTCTTTTCAAGGGCTCAAATAAGTCTCATCGTTTAAAATTCTCGTTTAAGTAAATATGTTTACTAATATTAGAAAAATAACTTTTTTTAAAAGTAACCTACAGTCACTGTAACTCTAGCTAGATACTTATTTTGTCAGCCCGGCGGGCTGACAAAATAAGCCCCCACGATGACCGGATCTCGTCCTATGCCAGCTATCAAAGCGGGCTGGGATGGGATGGAAACGGCTTTGTGCAAGACTGATACAAAAGAATTATCTACCCTAAAATACATAATGGACAACCACGCAAACTACCTCCTAAGATCAAAAACCAAAAAAAGTGTCTTGCCTCTGACTGACTGGGTAGGCCAAAAACAACCACTAAAACTCTTCACACACTAACGTTTCGTTTTATTTAGAAACTTGATCACAGTGCAGTGATAAACAAAAACCAAAAACACACAAAAAACACTACAAAAAGCCACTCCAAACATTAAGGGGAGTCGGTTGATGTTTGGAGTGGATTTTGTAGTCGTGTTGTATTTTGTGTTTTTTTGTTTTTGTTTATCACTGCACTGTGATCAAGTTTCTAAATGAAACGAAACGTTAGTTTGTAAAGAGTTTTGGTAGTTGTTTTTGGTCTACCCAGTCAGGGAGAAGTAAAACACTTTTTTTGTCTTTGCTCTTAGGAGGTGGTTTGCTTGGTTGTTATTATGCATGACAAGACTGTTATTATGAGTTTTATCAGGGTTCAAGTTTTCATAGTTAAAATTTTAAAAATGTGCTTTAGCTTAAAAGTGATTTTGAATTAAAATACGATTACTTCTTTAGTTTTTAAATCTTATTGAAACAACAGATTAACGATAAAATGGAATTATTATTATCGGCAAAATTGGCGTGAACGATTAAATAGAAATAAAGAATACAAAATATAATTAAATAATGGGAAATTCATTTATTTAATTAGATAGTTCTTGTAATTAAAACAAATACAAACGGTACAGTATTAGAAAACATGATGAAAAGTGATATGACCATGCACATGCAAAACAGCAGTAAATCAATGGTAAATAACAAATTATAAGTATCAACTATTTAGCATAAACTATATGTTTACAATGTTTTTTAATGAAAGCAATATTGTTTACAATATTTAGATGATTAATTTAAAAACATTGTATTGAGCATTTGCAAAATTGCATAATCATTTATAATTAAACTTAATTACGCCAATTTTATATTTTCATTATGGTTCAAAGCCAACATTAACCATTTCGACAATCTGATTATCTGTTCTTAGATGGTTTGATACTCTGGGCATTGCACATCTTAGCTTATTCCAGAAATTCAAATTATCCCATTTTATGTAGGTGTTCATGGACACAAAAGCTTTTAGATCATCTTGTAGTTCATTCAAACAAGGAATTTCGTCTGGAATCACAATCAAGATGCGATTGTAATTCTCTTTCAATGTTTGTCTGTAGGCAGCTTGGAATTCTACAGTACTCCAATAGCTTTCCACAAAGTTCTGAGTTAACACGATGATGGTTCGCCTGCTTTGTTCTACCGATCTCGCTATTTGGTTAGGTATCCATTCACCGCCGATCCAATCTCTTTCGTGTAGACATAGCTTATACGAAGGGATTCCATTTTCGAGTCCTTGCACCAAAACGTTGCAAACCCAGTCGTCATCTTTGCTAGAATAGGACACAAAAGCGTCGTATACTTTATCCGCATCCAATTCTTCTTCGGACACGAATCGAAGACACAGGCCATGTATGAAGAGCCAAAGTTTGATTTCTGCTCGGTAACGACGAAAGACAATTAAAATAGCAGTAATCGCTAAAATGGATATCAAAACAATGGGAAGAGTAATTTTTAAAACCAGTTCTACATTTTTCATTATGGTAGGACATAAGTCTTCATCTGTCGCTTTTGTTAGATAAATGGGTTTCGTTCCGGTCGAGTCTTCTTTCAGACATGTGATATCCACCCGATCGACGACGTGTTTTGCAAAAAACAAATTTCTGATGTCTCGTAAATCACAATCGCACTTCCACGGATTGTGGGACAAGGTCAAAATAACTGTCGAGTTGGACGATAATAAAGACAAAAGAGATCCTTCAATTTTGTCTATATAATTGTTATCTAAGTACAGAGCACTTAGATTGGTGAATTTCAGGTTTTGTACGGAAGTCAAAAGATTGTAACTTAAATATAAATGAGACACTGCGGACAAATATTTCTCCGGTAATGTTGCATCAACAAAAATAATGCTGTTATGCGTTAAATTGAGTTTCACAGAATAGTCAAGTAGCTTACTTTCTAAATTTGGAAACTGCTTCAGTGATTGGTTAGCACAATTTACATCGACAGTATTGTTAAGGGGGGTTATTGTACAATAACATTTATCAGGACAACCTTCACTTGATGCCAACGAACATTCTAAATCCGAATTCTTAAGATCAGTGAGTTTTTGGTTTTTTAGTTTTGCAGGAGCTTCACATCTTAGATTTTTCACTATAAAGTTGTATTTTCGGAGTTTTTTCTTAACAACCCATTTATCGTTACTTGTGGCGTTATAACCAGTTACGTATCGATAAAATTTTAACAAATAACAGTCACATACTATGGGATTGTAATCGACGATAACTTCTGGAGTTATGTAAAAAAAATCATCCGTTTGGAGTGATTCGTCGACAATGATACTCGTAATGTTATTATAGCTAAGGTTTATTCTCAAGGCTTTCTCAAAACTTCGAATAATGGTCTCGTTCAGTGATGAAATTGAGTTATGACTCAAATCCAGTATTCTATTTATGTCACGGAATGAACCCAATTTTATTTCTCGAAAACAGCAATTGGAACATTCGAATCTTGCGGAGTTGTAATTGCTGGTGTCAATCTCTTCTCTTTGAGTGTCAACCTCAACAGTTTGAGATATGCAATTGTTGGATAAATGAAGGAAGAAACGTCGACGTATTCTTCTACTTAATGGCACGTGAAGAATGGTTATGTTATTGTTCTCCAGCCACAGTTCTAATGGCATCCATATGAATTGAGGTGCATTTGCAATGAAAGGAATTTCCGTGAGCTGGTTGTCGTTTAAATTCAACATGCTGAGTTCTCTCATATCTCGAAATGTCATATCGTTTAGAGTCAATAATCCATTACTTTTCATGTTGAGAATTTGCAAACTGATAAGACCTGTTAACCAATCTTTGTAAACGGATACAATTTTATTATCGGATAAGTCCAATTGGATGAGTTTTCTCAAATTTTTAAATATACCGGACGGTAATGTTTCCAGTTTGTTATTATGTAAATGGAGTTCTTTCAATTCACTTAACGGCAGAAATAAATTGACTGGAAGACGAGATAAACGATTGTGGTCTAATTGCAACACCGTTAGCCGTGATAGATTTTCGAAAGAAGCGGAATTGATTATGGTGATTAAGTTACGTTCGAGCATTAATTTTCTTAAATTTATCGCGTGGCTGAAACTTTGGATCTGAATTTCACTTAAAGAATTGTTCGACAAATTCAATATTTCTAAATTAGTTGAATTTGATAACAAAGAATTAGATATATTGAGCAAGCGATTGTTTGACAGGTCCAATAAAAACATGTTTGGAAACACCGAAGCGAAGGTACCATTAATAATACTAATGCAGTTTCCATGCATCAATAGTTCTTGTATTTGTGTTCGATTGTCATTGAATATATTTAAATCACCGTATGATTCGGAGCAGAAATGCTTTATTGTCAATGATTTCACTGGTAATGATTTGAGTGCTTCTATTGAAAATCTGAATACACTGCTGATGTCTTCATTCGATTTGTTTTCTCCAAGAAGTATAAAGCTCTCTCTATTTAATATAGCTTTTGATTCAGCCTCGTCAAGTAATTTATCACCATCTGAGTTGTAGAAAACATGAAAAGAGATGTTTTGTCTTGCACACGTCACGTAGTTGTTTGATTCGCAATGACAGTCTTGTAACACGTGACAAAAACTTAAACGGTTTGCAGATGCGTTGCAATCACTCTCGTTGCATGAAGTTGACATTGTGTTAATCGTTGTATTATTTTCAACGGACATAACGGTTAATAAAAAATATGAAAATATAACGAGAGATAAACAGTTTCTATCATTTAAATCAGAATACATTTTCATTCAGGCGAATAAACTATATTTCTTAAATTATGTTTTGTGTAGATTGTGGTAGACGGATTATATTCTGGGTAATTTTTAAATCCAAGCAATCATTTCTAACACGTCAAATATAAAGTACGCGTATTTTCTATTCAGCATAACTGCTGGTTTATCTTCATCGGGTAATTTAGCATTTCTGAATTGTATGAGAATAAGTAGGAATGTTTTTATTTACACGTGTCAATTAATAGTTTGACTCGCAATGATAGTGAGGTATCACGTGACAAAGTCTTGAATCTTTGTTATAGTGTTTAAGTGACGCTCACTACGGGTAAGTTGAAACTATTGATTATCATTGTGAACTCACGAAGCAATTGTTGAAGAGTTTGTAGCAAATACAAAAATATCACCGTGATAAAACTACTTTTTTACCATTTAAATAACGATGCTTTCTTATCCAGATGATTAGGTACACCACATCCTGTTGAGAATGATATATAAAGAACATTTTCAAACTAAACTGTAGATTTATTCAACCGAGGCATGGCACGTTTCAGTTTCCACCAGAACGCAGCTTGATTCCATTTGATATAGGTGGTAGTGGTGATAAAATGTTGCAGTTCGTGGTCTAAGTTGGTAATATCCGGAAGTTCTTCTGGAATAATGACAATAAGTCGATTGATTTTGTCTGCAACCATTTGATGATACGAAGCGAGAAATTCCCATCGACTCCACCCACTTTGCACAAAGTTAGGCGTGAGGATAATCAAAGTTCTTCGACTGTCTTTAACCGATTGGATAATTTGATCCGGAATCCATTCGCCTGGCATCCAGTCTCTGTCGTGCAAACACAACTTGTAGGCAGGAGTTCCATTTTCTAGTTCTGGAACCAAATGTTCAGCAACCCACTGGTCGTCTTTAGAGCTGTAGGATACGAACGCGTCGTATTTTTTGTCCACGTCGATGTGTTCTTCTGTAACAAATTTCAAGCATAAACCGTGAACATAAAGCCAATATATCAAATCGTTTTTAAAATAATAGATTAGCACAATCTTTATACTAGTTAACAACCCTATCACTATAAAAATTGGAAATGCCACATTTAAAGCACTAATTTTCTCTGGATAATTGTTTAGACATAACTCGTCATCTTTGCTGTTAACCAATGAAATTGTTTTGTTGTTGTTTGTTATGCAAGTGACGTTATTCAAATCTACAACACCTTTATGGTTTAAGAATAACTTTTTTTGTCTTAAAAGTTCACAATCACATTCAAACGGATTTCCTGACAAAGATAGGCGCAAATTCTTGTTAGATGCGAGAATTTGCTCAATTGCTTTTGGTACTCTTCTCAGTTGATTGTTATTAATATAGAACACACTGAGATTATTCGATGGTATGGTGATATTTAAAAATACGATGCGATTATTTGTTAGGTAAATTTCCTTGATTTTTCCTGCTGTATCGATCGTGGCAGCAGATATATTGTTGTTTTGAAGATGCAATACTACTGGATATTCAAAAGTTGGAAAGTCTGGAACCTTTTCAATGTTTTTGTTAAAACAGTTCAAAATTATTATTTTTTCCAAAGGGTGACTAGAACATAAACAATGCTTGGGACAACCTTCACTATAGGAAATATTACACACAAGTTGTGTTAAAGAAAGTTCACGGACCAGTTTGCCTCGCAGTTCGAATGGCTCGGAACATTCTAGTTCATCAAATCGAAAAGTAATACCCGAGAACTTTTGACCGGGTAGAAGACCAGAATAGTTTTGATGCAGAAACATAAGAAAATGAATCAAATGACAATCGCAGATGATGGGATTATTATCGAGGATAATTTTAGTTTTTGGATTTGTTTTATTAGTTTCTTGGATTATGGGATATCTCCATTCGATGTTCACGCGTCGAATGTAATTTTCTGATATATCAAGTTCTTTAAGTTGCACACTGTTTTCCAAATCTTTCATAGATATTGATGACAGATTATTCAATCTTAAATCGATTGTCATAGTTTCGTTAAAAATTTCATGTGGTAACTGTTTAAAGCAACATTCCATACACACCACAGTAACCATTTTAGGAATATCTGTAAGACTTGTAGTCGAAACGCTAATTGATTCAATGCAGTTAAGTGATATGTCAACGTAAATTGCCGAACCAATGTAATTCGATAGTGGTAGTTGCAGATGAGTTAAAGAGATGTTGGTTGTGTGATAACTTTGGATTAGTGCCATCTGATTTGGTCTTTGTAGTTTTGGAATTTTTCTTAAAGGATTTGAACCGAAGTGAATATTTTCAATATTGGTGTTGCGCATGAACAGAGTTTCTGGGATAACTTTAAGCTTGTTTTCTAATAATATCAAGATTTCTAGACCTTCAAGATCTATAAAAAGGTCTTCACTTAGCACTGAAATGCAGTTGAAAGAAAGTTGTAGCAATTTCAGTTTCTTAAGATCACCAAAAAGCTCTTTATGAACTTCACAAATGTTGTTATCGTTTAAGTATAAGTGTTGAAGTTTCTTGTTGTTTCTAAAGATGTCATCTGGCAACGACGTCAGTTCGTTCTCAGACATTAAGAGACTTTTAAGATTGATGAGATCGTACAGTGCGTCTCCTGAGAGAACACGTAGGGAATTGCTTGTCAACTCAAGGTTTTCCAAAGACAATAGATCTCGGAACACAACTCTTTCCACGATAACGATATGATTCTCACTTAGATATAAATTTTGTAAGTTTGTTAACCCTTGAAACATGTGTTGTGACAAATTAGCAAATCGATTGAACGACAAATCTAAAATGTTCAAATTAGGAAAGGTCTTCGCCAAACTCCCGAGTATAGTTTCGAAACAGTTTTGCTTCAGCACTAATTGTCGCAGTTGAGTCATTTTCACAAACAGGTCAATTTTTAAAATGTTGCTATCGGAAAGACAACTTTGTCTAGGCGTGCGACTCCTATCGTAACTGAAAGCAAGAAACGAAAACTTGATCACATTGAGCGGATTTAATAACTTTGCAGCTTGTAATAGAGCGATTTCAACATTAGTTTTAGTCGACGACTCTACTTTTTGGAATTTCAGGATCTGGTCTATGTCGTTATATTCGTATTTCACGTTTTTTATGTCAGTTCCTTCACAATTTATGAAGCCTTGCGAACTACAGTTACATTTTCCCCACGCGTTTACACAATCAGTGGAATTGTTACACACACTCAATGAGCAGTTAACCAAGTTGGTTGAATTGTTTAATTTTGGTCGTTCTCGGTTCTGTTGACTTTTCCCGAGTAATAACAATGTTAGAATAGCTATGGTTTTCTCCATCTTCATAAAGTTTTGATTTATTCACTTTAGAGTTGTTATTTTGTTGAATGCCATTCTTGCGTAGACTTGACTCACAGGTGTTCTATTAATTGAAAATGGATGGCTTCATCGTTGGTGGTAAGACGGTCGTCATGAACGCCGAAGTAGCTCTGGTCTGCACCAGAATGTTGCCGACAGAAAGTAAGTCAAATACGACTTTGGTAGCATCTGCTGCGGTGGTAAGACCGTCTTCGTTGCAGTGGATATGTTGCTCGAACCAGCACCAGAATAACTAAAAATAGCCATTCATAATCATAAATGATAACCACAAAGCAATTGATATTTTTACAGGGCAATATAAATAACTCATGACCATTATTATACGCAAATACTAAGAGGATAACCAATGGCACATGGTGAAAATGGAACAGGTGAAAATGGCACAAGTAGAAAACTGAGAAAAAATGACTTATTGTATATAGTCATAATGTCAGTTAAACATCAATTATCATTTAATGTGGTGCTTTTATTTTTAATGAATATCTTAAATTTTATCAAATAATTAGTTTTATTATCCCACTTTGCCCAGAATTTGAATTGGTGAATGTGTATCAATTTTGTGTTCCTTTGTATTTCACTGAAAAATAAAAGATTATGAAATTGATGCTGGGACAAATCAATTTCTGTAATTCAGTCATCGCAAGTTCTTTATTCCTTGTGTGATTATTTCAACACCTGGTCTCACATAACAGTTGTGATTTCTGTTTTTCATCGGCGACAATGCACAATGTTGTTGAATTTGTTGATCTTGACATTCCAACATAAGCTGTCCGTGTGAGAAACATTCGTTTGCCAAATTGAAGTCCGTTTACTTTAAGTGATTGATGTACTGTATTTGGTGATAATCCCGATCATTAGATTGGTGAAAAAAGTTTTGAATGGCGCAGTCGTTGGGTCGTGTTGGTTTGGTTGTCTTCTTCTTTCGTGGATGCACTGGCTGTGTTGTTGTTGTCTGGTGGGTGGAAGTTCTTTGTTGTGGCCACGTGGTGAGAAGTGTTGTAGGTGGCATCTTGCATGATGAGTGATCTTGTAGATGAAATCATTTGGATGAAAGTTCGTTTAATTTAACTGAATTGGTTGATCCTCTTGTGATGAATTTAAATGTAACGGAAGTGTACCGAAACTTACTTTTTATTTCAGCTGTGCCATTTATTCCTAGTTTTTAACTTGCCATTTTTTACTTGTGCCATTTTTATCTGATGTATGCATGACAGTTTGAATAAATTATCTCAGTGTTTTTTATTTAAAATTCAATAACTTAAATAACATCATAGATCAAAATAAGCCATGTTTCATTAGACGTGTGTAGAAGTTCATGTCACTTTATCGTCAACACGTTTAATTTGTAACATCATTTTTCTGATTTTCCTTTGATAATGTAAAAGAACTACAGTAACAACCCGAGTTACCTAAATAATGCGTTCCTTTACGTAACTTGAATTTTACGTACCGGTACCGGTAAGTCGAATTTACCATCGGTATAAAACAATGCAAGATTGCAAGTGAAATTAAAATGTACATCTTCTACTGTACTGAATAAGTCTGTCAAAGCCGAAAACGTGTTCATACGCGCGAGTATTCTCAGACTTTTCATATTTTAAATTTAATTTTTAATTTAATTTAATTGCGTTCTAAGAGTACAAAAGACAAAAACAACATAATAATACAAAAAGCGTTCGAAAGTTTTTTCTCGGGGTGTTATTGTACCAGCAATAAAATGCTATTAATAGTGGTGAAGTGAAAATTATTTTTAAATACTGTATGTCTACTTTAATGTTTTACATATCAATTTTGTACCCGTTGACTGTATAGGGTGGCTAAAAATTTATTCCTATTGAAAAGTGCTAATAAGTTGTGTACTAAGGTACGAGTACAAGATTTTCGACAATATTTATTGCCGGATAAAGTGATCTTAAAGCGAGTACTTCAAAAATGCTTTTGAAGCATACTCTTTATACTGTGTGGCCTACTGTCATATACAGGTATACTGTATGTACAAAAGAATCCAGTTTTGATTTCTGCATGTTTAGATGTATGCAAAATTTGATTAATGCGAAATGAAATTTATGCGATTGTTGTCTCATTCGATATTTGATTTCTGCGAGTTTTGAGTACCCGTAGTGTACTCTCTCTATATATATACAATAGTCTATTTGTATATACAATAATTTAATTTTGAACTCAATAATAAAGACTCAGCGAGGCAATTGCTATCATTTTAATGTGCGAATTCTGCCCTCTGAATCATTGATTCGACGCTTAGTGCAACGTTTTCAGCAGTAAGGTGGAATGACTGGTCATCCAAGATTCGGATAAATACGTTTTGTACGAAACGGTGTGGTGTCTCTTGGACAGTCTATCGTGTTGAGGAAACTGTTGCAGTGCAATACTCTTCTCAACAGGTTGAAGAGTCACGTCAATTCGGACAGACAGAACGTTGTCTTTCGGATCTTGGAACATCACTCACTCCATTTCAATGTTGAAAACGTTGCACTAAGCGTCGAGTCATCCATTCAGAGAGCATATTTCGCAAATTAAAACGACGATAGGCTTGTCGTGTATTATTGAACAAAGATGTTCAAAATAAAACTGTATAATTTTAATTTGATGTTATCTTATCTATTTGATGTTAGGTTTTTGATTTATGCGAAGGTTTTATAGACTTTTAACACTGGAGACAATTTCTTCCATTCTACGGTCTACAGTACAACTTGTTTCACTACCCAATCGACATTTAGCAATTTTCAATAAAGTTACTTTCCAGCTACCCTGTATATTTTAAGCGAATTGAGGATTGTGTGTTCATTCGTGAACTTGATCATGTAAGTTCGAATTTTTCGTGCATTTTAGTTATTCAGGTGACAGATTAGCCAAAAATATTTAATTAACTAAAATTTTATAGACAATCTCTCTAAATTATGTAACGTATTTAACGCAACATTGCATTTTAACACTGAAATACAGGATATCCTGTTCTACCGAGCTATTCTAAACAACTTCAAATACTATCTTAAATTTATTGATAATGGTATAGGCAGTTTTGGTTTTTATCTATTATTTGATGTAATTCATAAGAAATATTTTCTGAGGTATTTCAGGAAATTCCTCAAGTGTCACTTGGTTAATAGAAAACAAATTTGATAGTCAACGGAAGATATACCTTTTCTTGTGAATCAAAGTTCCGCACAGGTTTTCTAAGTTCCGCTTCATGCTTTTACTTCTATATAGAAATAAAAAATACAGGTCTCGTTAATATATTGTGCAAAACTTCCGACGAGTATAAGATTTTTTTTTTATGAAAAAGCGAGATATTTGAGATATCTTCGGTGCAGAAACCAGATTTATTTTTAGTTCCTGTAAAAACCCTATCGTTAGAGCGTTTATGTGTTAGAGCCCTGTAATTTGTAAACAAAAAAGGCTACTGACTTGAAATTTTCACATCTTATGTATATTGATTTTATCCAAAATCCAAAATTGTATTAAAACATATCGTGCAAGCCCGATATGTTTGGTTCCAATAATTTTAGGACATAGAATGTAACACTACTTATGTTAAAAAACATTATCAGCCAGCTATTGTTATCGAAAAGACTGATGGAAAACAGCATGCCATACGGGAATGAATACTTTTTCGAGTTACCCCATGATTTATTTAACAAAACTGTTTTAACTGAATGTTTGATCAACTAAAAAATTTTATTATGATTTTTTTAAACGCCATTTATAAATCTGGGTAGGCCTATTACCAAGATGAATTAAGTGGATGGTTTGTATTGTTTAAAAGGCGAGGAATTTCTTTTAGCTTATGATAACGGATTAATTGGTTTATTGTGGGGATGTTTAATACTTTACATTTATTTGTAATGGAAGGGTAAGGAGACCAGCTGATTAAAATCCGCAGTAGTCTATTGTAGGCTGTTAGAATCCCATTAATTTAAAATTTTTGAGCATCTGCCCAGCACAGAATACCATATATGACAATGGGTGTAATCTTTGCGTAAAAAAACGTTTTTTTCAATGGTACGGAACAGGTGCTTCACCTTTTGAGCATGAAATGGCTCCTATTGAGGCGTTTAATGATACTGTCAATGTGAATAGAAAAGTTTGATTTTGAGTCGAAATAGATACCAAAACTTTTATGGGATTCGAGCTTAGGGTTATTGAAGTTAAATTGGATAGTTGAAGTTTTAAGGGGGTTGATTTTCATTTTTTTTATGTAAGTAGCAGTCGTTAATGATTTTTGAATCTTGTTCAATTAAAAATTTAACAACGAGAAGTTCAAATTTGGATAGGAAAGAAGGAGAAGATTATCATCCACATGGGTGAGCAGTTGAGAGTTTAGATTCAGGTCAAGTGGGAAATTAGAGAGAACAGCAGATAGAATATAAGCCAGGTGTGTACCTTGAGTTACACCGTGCTCTGAAAGGCAAACGTTGGGGGGATCCAAGTTTGTGAAAAAATGTCTATCGGTAAGATAGATATTAACTAGTAATTAAGTTGAGAGATTGATATGAGAGACCTATTGAAGAAGTTGGTTAAGAATGAAATGGCAGGGGGGGGGGCGGTATCATAGGCTTTTGAAACGTCTGTGGACATGAGTAGGCAATTATGTTTATTGTATAGATGGTTAAGAATAGAATCGTAAAGAAATAAAGTTAAGTGGTTAGCGAGTCTTCTGGATAAAACACCGAAAGCATCTTTTTGCATCGTAGAAAAAACCAATTTTTTTGAGTTCGTAAAACAAAAATATATTTGCAACTTTACTTAGAAAAGAGACAGTTGGTCTAAAAGAGATCAAACAATTTTTCGGGCCGCTTCTATATTTTGGGGGAAATACTGGCACATTTCCATTGAATCGGATAAATGCCAAAAAGAAAGACATTTTTGATTAGTTGAATAATAGAAAACCTGAGATGAAAGGGTGGATGAAGTAAAACATTTTTATTTATAAGATCATCACGGTAAGAGTTATGTGGTTTGTGTTTGTTGAGATAATTGCTAATTTCTTCGTAAGATATTTGTAGGTCAACCTTTAATTCAGGTTGTCCTAAGTTGTGAATGAAATCAATATTGTTAAAGGGTTAGATGATGGGTTATTGCACCAAATAAGATAGTGTTGATTAAAGTATGGGGTAATTGAGGCATGTCATCTTTCATGGTGGTTCTAGCTAGTTACCACAGAGGTGAAGTTGAGATTTAATTATGACATTAGTTTTGCTTTTCAGAGCGAATTCCTTGTTTATATAATTTTTTTTCAGTTCTATATGTGCTATAAGTTTCCATATTTGAATGTCTACATCAAGTTGCGTAAGCAATATTTATATTGTGGTAAAGGGTTTGGATAAGAGGATTCCACCAACAGTTGTGTTTGTTTTTAACAGGATGTTTGTGATGTTTGTGATTATTGAGGTGAAGATGGGAAAAACCAGTTATAGAAAACTTGTTATAAATGAAATGATAAATATGGAACAGACACTCCAATCAGGGAAAAAACAGGAGAATCGGTATGGACGCTACGAGTTACAAACATTTGATCTGATATATTGGCAGCTTTTGCAGTGATACTGTGTTATTTATGTGAAAGTGTTTTTTATTCTAAAATGTATTATTATTATAAAAAATACTTACTATCACGCCATGATGATTCCTATATTTCAAGATAAATACAATACATTACTATCATTACTCATGCGTCTAAACACATAACTTGTTCAACTTGTAACATTGTCTCTGAAGTTTGACTTTGTAGTAATAGTTTTTATAGTAAAACACGTTTGTGCAAACATCTCGCATGATATCCAAGTTAGCAATGGACATCAACTTTTGAGCATTACCCTCGAGCAACAAGTTTTGTGACGTACATATATGTTTTTTTTAAAGGATGTGAGAATCTTGTTTTCAGTTTACGCAATAAATTCTTTAAATTATGTGACCTTGTGTTATGATACTCTATTTAACTCAAGAACGATCAAAATATTTTTTAAACGTTAATAACCAACATTCGTCTTAACAGACCCGGTTTTGTAAAATATGCTAAACATAAAGAAATTGCTCGAACATGAAAATTTATCTCCTAATCACACTTGGAATGTCACGAATTACATGCAAAATGCTTCTAATTTTTCTGAGTTGTCATATTGGTGAACTCCTCGCACTTCTCGTATTTCCATATTGAATGTCAAAAGAAGACTTTGATGTCAATTTTTACTTTAAAAAATCAAAATTCACTTCTTCACACTTTTTCCTTCCTTTAATGTCTAAGCGTCTTCCGCCGTAGATTACATTTCGCAATTGGATTCCACTGTGGACATGACTTGTGTTTTTATTTTTCTATTTCTTCACAGAAAATTTCCCCTTTTACCTTTCATATTTCCTCTTCCACTCTTCACAGAATGTTTTCTTTTTCTTATAAATTTGATTTGTTTGGATAATTTTGGAAAACAATTGCATTCATTTGGATATTTCAACAATCTGGACTGTAGATTAAATCGATAAAATATCCAAGTGAATGCAGTTATTTTCTACGTTTTTGTGCATTGTTGTGGGTATTTAAAATAAAAAAAGTAATTTTTATAGTTTTTTTTTTTCACTTTGTTGTTTATTTATTATAAAGTAGATATATGCCCGTCAAGTAATAATACTGACAGCTCTAGACGTAGACCTATCAATAATGACGGAACGAATTTCAGAAATATTCTGATGATCTAATTTTGTTTACACTCACGTTGTTGTGGTGGATCCCGTAGATCACGTGGGTTCACAATGATGCTTCTGCATATTAAGAAAAAGCCACCTACTTAATACGCAGGTTTGTGTTGAAGGTTTGACAAAGTGACAGAGAAGGTTTGACGAAAGCAAGGTTAGTTTTATACTTACCTTGTATAAAACTATAAATTGGTGTAAAACTAACCTTGACGAAAGCAGGCGTGAATCCCAATCAGACTCAGACCTTGACCATGAGTTACATCCATTACAATATTTTTCTCTCAAGACAACATTCTCTATCCTACTTTAAAAGAAACAGTTTCTTTTTAAAACTAAATAAGATCGATGAGTTAGAAGACTTGTTAGAAGAGAAGAGCAGACTTGTGAGCAGAAAGCTGGCACAACTTTACCAAACAACGTGGTCGAATCTTTGTTAATTCAATTGTCACAATAACTTCATGCGCACAAGTGGCTTCTCCATTAACTGAAACGTACTAAAAAGTATTTTATCTTGATTGATTTTATCTAATTTACGTGATTGGTTCTAAACTTGTTAATAGAACACGCGTAATTAATCCATAGTTAGAAGGTGCTTTTGATATTACTTTACCGGAATTCCCTTAATATTACGATACTGAATTTCGTTATGGGGAACGAACAAAACATTTTTCCAGGCGTCTTTTCTCAAGTTTTCGGCAGAACTCATATCTATAACAAAGGCATTATTACTAGTCTGCTGACTTTTCTTATTTGCATCGACTTGTTGAATCAAATTTTGCTGTAAATGTTTCAATCTGTTTCAATGTATGTATTATGTATGTATGTATATCTATTTCATGTATAAGTATTTAATGCATGAAATGAGCATCTAATATTATATAAGAGCGGATGTAATAGTATATATGGTGGTTTTTGTGTTGTTTATTATTGCCGGGCAACTGTAAGTGTTACGAAGCTGAAAGTTGGAAGGTGACAGATTGTACCCTGAAGAGGTGCACAAAATCTTTGGCGACCGGATATTGTCATTGGGGGGGGGGGGGGGTTAACGAGCCGAGAAACAGCGCTGCTTTTATCAAATGCATAGTTTAGTTTGCATGCAAAGATTTAAACTTGTGTTAGGTGGTGTAAAGTGGTTTGTAAAGTTGATCTAGATTTATGGTAAAGATAATTTATAATGGAAGTGCACTGTAACTATACAGTAAAACAGGAAACTTTTGCTAATCAATCAGGTTTCTCAGTTATCCGGCTTCCTGCCGTGAAATAACAAAGGTGGGGTTACAATAGTGAGATAAGTAAATGAGACAGCATAATTTTACTTTGTTTTTTAATTCTGTTTCACAGATGAAATAAGTACAAATCAAAAATAAAAATTTATTTTTATTTTTGAAGCATCATTTTTTATGAAAAATGATGCTTTACACCAAAAGAACTATTTCAGTTCGCAAAATCTTCATTTCAGCTGTGTGGCAACCAAACGGCGAATAGCCTTTTTTATGGTTGCCTAAATCAAAACGCTAGAAAGGACGTACATATTGCTTCCAACAAAAAATTGAGTCGATAAAACATATACTCGTCAATTAATAAAATTTACAAATTATAAAATTACCAAACGTATACAAACATCAATGGAAATGTAATGCAGGAAGTTTGAGCTTCGATACGTTTTACAAAAAACATATCAGAAGGAAGTTCTGAATTCAGCTTATACTAACCTATACGAGTATCAATAAACATATCATGCATAATATTCAAGCTTAATGGAAATTTGTAATCAACACATGAGTAGGGAGATTTGAATTATAATTTCACAATATCAGCTTCATATAATATTACATCTATTAACACCTTTAATTTAATTTTAATTTGATTCAGTTTGAATCGATTTTAAATGAAATAAGACCATCTTACTATATAATAATAGCCATGAGTAGATTTGGTTTGTTCAAGTTTAAGGAAAAATTTTAAGCGTACGAATCTGAAACTCGGCATGATGTTAGGTTGCATCCAGTAGTGGGCAAGGAATAGATGACGACCCGAAATTGTCATCATAGGGGATGCGAAAATTATATAAGTGAAAATTTAGTATTAGTTACTGTTAGCGATTGTGCATTTCTCACGTTTGCGGGAAAACCGTAAGGCTTACTAATTTAAAACTCGGAACAATGGTAGGTTATATTCATTAGGTGGGCAAGACATAGTTGCCGACCTAACGATTACATCAGGGGAAGGGTGCAAAAATTATATAAGTGAAAATTTAGTATTAGTTACTGTTAGCGATTGTGCATTTCTCACTTTTGCGGGAAAACCGTAAAGCTTAAGAATCTAAAATTCGGAATGATGGTAGGTTATATTCAGTAGGTGGGCAAGACATAGTTGACGACCCGACAATGTCACCAGGGAGGGGATTGGGTGGTATACATTTAAGTCAAAAATTTACCAAAACCGAAACCGAAATCGGTTTCGGTTTCGGTATTTACAAATCTAATCATTGTAATAATGAATGAATGAAATAACAACTATATGATTTTTTACAATCAACACAAAAAATACACACATGTCACCGTTGATTTTTCAACGGGTTTAACCGAGTAAGTTTATAATGACGTTTGCAGGAGCATAAGCTTATTTATACAACAAGAAATTGTGCCAACTTTTTAGTTATTTAGCGTATGTGTGAAATAATGTGTGAAACAAGTTCAAGTATAGATCTGTGTGAAATACAAAATGTCTAGTATCTAGTATAAGCATAGGACCCCACTTACTAGACACATTACTGTACATTGAAGTTGTTTTACAATATACTTGGTAAATAATTCATAGTAAAATAAGTCAGTAACTAAGTAAACACCTACGTTCACATCTTAATTAGATATGTTACACTTAAACTAGATTTTCATGAAAATAATGGATCTCATAATTTAACTAACAGGTCACGCCTTTATAAGTATAAAACAGCGTTTCCCATTTAAATTTAGTCACATATCCTTTTATATTTTGTACAACATAATGGAACCCCTTAAATATTTTTAACATAGCACTTAAACTTATTTACAGATATAAACGTACTTGTGTAACTTATAATGTGTCATTTTCCCATTTTTTTATAATATTCGAGGTCCCGTGGAATTCCATTTACAAAACACTAGTACAAAATATCACACTTTGACTAGGTTTTTTTCATGAACGTGATAGACTTAGTTTGACAGATTTATTAATAAAACTGTTAAACTAAGAGCTATAATAACTATTATCCATAGATACTTTCACAAAATATTATTATAACGATGAATCACTACATTATTTTGTGTTAACATATTCTCTTCTACATTTGGATAATTTAAATACTTAAGTATTTTCATTAAATTTTGTGCTTATTTTTATTAAGGAATTTTTACAAGTTAATTTTTTTCCAATCAAATACCAACGATCCCAACTGTTTTCCTGCAACAAACAGTGTGGATTAAAGATTAAAATTATGGTTACGGTTAGGATAGTTTGAGATTAATGAATTTGCATGTAATTACTAAGGGGAAAAAAAACCAAACTATGTTAATTACAATAATGTTTTACAACAATAATTTAAAATTTCCTTAATATTTTTTTATTTTACACTTTCAGGAAGTTTACTTTTTCTCATGTAATTATTTCGTTTTGTTTACCATTCGGTGTTTGATATTCAAAGTTAAACGGCGTTCTACAGTATATGGGTAGAAAACTGATACCTATGATTCATACCTATGGTTTATGTATGATATTGTTTTGTTTTCCTAACCTAACCTGCAAAATAAACCCATCAAGTACAAGCAAATAGCAACATCAGACGGGCCTGGCTATAACAGGAAAGTACCCTATTTTGGTTGAAAGTTTGTACTTTTTGTATTAACTCTACTTGTGAGTGAGCGATCTGGGAATTGAACTTGTACTGCTATCTACAGTCGTTTATGGGAATATACTGTACCAAACGTACAATGCACAATGTACCAAAAACCGCGTAAAGCGAGTACCGCATAGTCCACAGCAAAAAAAAATCGCATATATAAATAAATAAATGGAAAATTTATGAATAAATGAAAAATGGATTTAGTCAAAACACGCCTAAATTTATTATCAAGTTACTCAAAGATTGCAGAACATATAGAAAATGAAAATCTGCATTATGTATGTACATACGCTATATCTATCTGACAGTACATAAAGGGTGCGCTGAAAAAGCATTTTTAATGTATTTGTTCAAATCTTAATTATTATTCTATTACTTTTATGATTTTGTTTGTATAACTTTTATTTTTATAGGTATCTGTAGCCTACGGTTTTATCTCTGCACTTTAATTAGGTAACATTAATTAAATAACGAATTCGCACAATCAACACCATACATTTGACTAAATTTTTAGACCACTTTTGGCAAAAAAACTACTCTTTAAAGGTCGTATTACTATTGCATGCCATTAGATGTAATCTTGCAATGTATTAAAGGGATACGTTTAATGCATTCTCTATTCTTATATGTCAAATACTCTATGATACTTTTATTTTTAAAAATCGCATTACGAGAGAATGTCACGAAAAAATATATAATTCAATACAGTAATAGAAAAGCTATTTGGAAATTTTTTGTAAAGTTCATAGTTGGCGGTATAAGATCAATAGGTATTCAAAATTTATCAAAAGGTGTAAAAAGTACATTATGTATATAGTAGATTTGCAACTTCCGTCGAAGTGGTTAAAGTAACGTATACAAAATAAATTTGTCAATAGAATTAAAACAGAACCAGTTTTTTAAAAAAAAACAGTACAAAGATCGTCAGAGCAACGAATTTTGACGAGCTACGAATTCAGTTGACGAGCAACAAATTTTTATTCTTCGATACTATCGATGTCTTAATCAGTGTTTTTAACCTTTAGTTTAAATATCATATTCTTTTCGGGTAACGATGAACCATTTAATCAGAAAGTAATGGGTCTATAAATATTAATTAATGAACTGTAGGAAGTCTATTCATTAACAATACTAACAATGGCCGTCTTAATAGATGATTTGTAATAATTCGAAAGTAATGACTTGCAGCGCAATAAATTCATCGCAGAGCGTTGAATGATTTCGAAACATCAATCAAAATAGCGAAGTGAAATAAAACGAACGACGATCATTTTCGGTTAATATTAATGTATTGCTACGGAAAACGTTAGCGGTTTTGATGCGTAAATTCATAATAGGAGTGTTAATAAAATAATATAAATCTTAACGTAAATTAAAGATTCAGTGGTTGTAAATATTTAATTGAAAGGAACGAGAAACTAGAATGTGTTGGTGTGCGGTGTTTAATATACAGAAAACTACGTTGTCGGCAATGTATAGAATCAGTGCATTTTATAAAATAGCTAGTGTCTTTTGACAGAGTATGAAATAACATTTTGTATGGAACTGTTTAGGTTAGTTAGGAACTATTTGGGTTAGTTAGGAACTGTTTAGGTTAAGGCTAGTTTTTAAGGCTAGTGTGAATACACATACAGTATATGCAAATGTTTATACTGTAAGTACACAAATATGCATAGGTTGTGATATGTGTTTCGGTTGCGATACGTCAAAGGCGATGTACAGAATCCAGGCATTTTATAAAATGTCTAACCTCTATTGACAAAGTTTTAATAACACCTTGTATATTAAAACTTTTTAGGTTAGTTTAGGTAACATTAAAAAAAAATGTAGGTCCAAACTTAACCTATATTTCACCCTCTAACATGAATTCTTGCTCAACATAACTGTTCCGATGTTAATAATTTCATACACGGGCTAAATCCACGTTTGACGTTCTATAGATATAGAAAGCCTGGATTCTATATATTGCCGGTAATATATGTAAAACACATTGAAATTAGTTTTTAAAACTTGTGAAAAATTTTCATTTTGCATATGTCACATTATACTATAACAGACTTTCTTAAGAAAAGAGTTTTTAAGAGTTTTAGTAGACTTTGGTTTCGTTGTGGTTTCACCAAATATCGACCGTTTATAATGCACTTTACAGGTATACTTGAGTTCAAGGTTAGAAAACGAAACCAAAAATGTCACTACCAACTTAAACTATTAGAACAGATAGCAAAAGTTAATTTTGTTTTCAGCATAACGAAATCTACAAGATGGTTTTTCCAATTAACTTTTGCAGATTCTCACTGATGATAGTTACGTTTTCTCAGAATTCACTTCGTTTTTAGTCATTTAGTTTAACAAAATAACTATATATGTAGAGTAGCTAGTAAGTGAATAGCTATAAAATTATAGTTATTGTACGTATTTAAAAGTTGAAAGTGTGATGGTCTTAAAGCTGGAAGAGTGACTCGATTATGGGGCGACCATTTTTGTACAGGGTGAGCCACGAATCCCGCAATGTAGGATTTTAAAGAAAAGTACCAAGCAATCGTATCTGTGCAAATATTTTGTACAAGGTGAAGTAGGTGAGAATCGTAACTTTAATTAAATCTTTATCATGAACGATTCTCACCTACTTCACCCTGTACAAAATATTTCCACAGTATGATTGATCCGTACATTTTTTACAATGAACGTTTCGTGGATCACCCTGCACAAAAACTTTTTATGACATAGTCAAGTTACTCTTCCAACTTTATCTTAAAAACAAGTAGGTTTACTGTACATTAAAAATGTTTTTTAAGAGTCTGCTTTATATAGTTTTGTTTTATATGAATTTGCATTAATGCGATCTTTGAGAAATTTAATACCGGGTATTCGATGTATGCGAGTTTTGAGTTATTCCATTTTGTATAGACTTTATATAGACGTTGTTTTGTATTATTTATTCATAAGAAAAAATTCAATTTATGCGAGTTCGTGCAGGATGTAATCCCGCATAAATCGAAGATTAACTTTAATTTGAATATTTATCAATTGTGTATATAAACAGTAATCGATGGTTCTTTTAATTTGAAATGACGTGACAAACATCATGTGTGCAGGGTGATCCAAATGCACAACATCTGTAATACATTGTCATCGATTCCACTGAGTATTTTGTCATGACACATTTGAAGTAAATTATTGCAAAACCTATTCCATAACCTATTTAACTACTATTAAAACTTCTTTTAGACCGAGTTCACTTTTTTGTATTTATGAAAAGTGCTTTCAAACTACATACAATACGATGCGATAAAATAATCGATGAGATATTTATCATCTGATATTATCTGACTATTATTATTATTATTGATTCATTTTTTTTTCAAAAAGAATGTTATCTAGTACGAACATGGTGGTAGTCTCGTGGTACAAAAGTTTTGAATATAAAGGCCGAATTCCTTACGCGTGTAATGTTATGATAACAGTTTGTTGTGAATGAATCCAGATATGCATCTGAACTGTTAAATGCATCACGTGATGGGATTCAAATGGGACGCTAACCATTAACTTTGACGATTAATTCATCAAGATAAGACGTAATCTTAAACTACGTAAACAGCAAAATAGTAAACACGGTATTGCAATTCTATGTTGAACGAACCGTAAAATGTTATCACATTTTGACATGACAATTGATGTTAGAGCACGAAAACGTTTCTACATTGTGTCACAAAAAATTGGCGTTTTTATAATCTTTAACTATAATTAGTTTACCGAATAACGAATAACGAATGTGTCAAATTATTTTTTTATAACTATATTTATTATATGCTTTATATTAGCTTGACTTGTGAGTGAGTGAAGGTGTGAGTGAGATACAAAGACGTGAGTTGAGTTGTGAATCGCGGACGCATCAAAAAACCAAATGCATCAAATGAAAGATAATTTGTAAGTTTTAAATTGTTGGGAGTTTAAAACTGATCAATCCAAATAAACACTTAATACATAGTCAAAAAAGACATTACCACTTGTTTCAGTAATTACGAGGTGGTAAAATTGATTACCATACACACAGTTTTCTTAATTACTGGTTAAAGTACCGGTACTTGATTTTAGTATATACAGTACTTTATGTACACACTAGCTAAAAACCTGACGGTCATCAATAACGGGTTCTAGGATTATTTGAATTTTTAATTTGGATTCAATGGAAGAACGCTAATTTTGAAATTTTGCGCCGTTGAATGCCATTGGGTGAGGATAAGCCAATGAACTATAGGTAGACAGACTTACATTTAGCGAATTATTATAGTAAATTATACAGTATAAAACGAAGTAAACCCGGTAGTTAGTATTTTAATCACGTGGAGTCTAGACGGAAACCCCGTGTTTAGACTTGAGTTGCATCGCAATATTCGTTGTTTTGTAAACGAAAAGTGTTTCCGAATTGTGACAGATCCGGGTAATTTTAATTATACTGTATATAGTAATAAACGTAAAAAAAAAACACAACCTAAAATTAAACATCGTATTTAATTATAGTACACTGTTTAAACACAAAACTCCTGAAGCTTATAATCTTCATTTAGTGTACAATTCAATAAACTAAATAAGTTAATTAATTTAAGCTTGTTAAGCCATATAATTCTTAACGAAATAATAAAAAGATTATTTTTTTTCCCTGAAAAAAGCTCTTTGTGAAATCGAAACGTTGAATATCATGACACCGAAAAAAAAATTGACTCAAACGAAAATTAGAGCAAATGTCGTTGTTATAGGAATAAAAAACTGACAATCAGAAGCAGTATTATAAAGTGGTCTTTTTTGTGGATAATAGGTTGTATGTGTTTGTGTTACACAAGTGTGGTGTCAGTAGGCTATCTAAATGGATATAGAACAAAATGACATCCTGTGCCAGGTGGTGTCTAGTTGAGTGACACCTGCGATCGGAAGCACAAAACTTCATATACCTGTAATAATGTTGAAATAGTTGGGTATTTTTATATATAAAACTGATTCAAGTACTTCCTGCATGTGTATCATTTATTAATTTGTTTATAAAAAAATTATAAAGGAATATGAAGCTTGATTTATTGTAAAATGCATTTTATAAAAACCCATATGATAAATTGTCATCTTGTTGTGAATATTTGTTTAGTATACAGGATGAGTCTAAAAAAATGTTACCACTCATATTGAACACTACACACACAGCAATCATCTATAGGTGGCTTTGACTTTGGCTTTTTTGACTTGCCTTGTATGTTCTATGTAGTTTAGTGATACAGTAATTGCACCTCGATGTTGTATAATGGTGGTACAGTAGGTATGATATATA
>JAQIWH010000852.1:0-39270 GCA_034695005.1 Cryptops parisi | reverse complement strand
AGCTAATATAAAGCGCATAAAAACTTTATCAAAATACGTTATTGGAAATTAATACTAAAAAATCATATGAATTCTATGGTTGACATTTAAGACATGCAATGACATAAGATTATAACATTAGAAAAATGACAATATATACAGGATGTTCCTGAAAGGGCTAGTCAAATTTTAATTACAGATGCTACACATCAACAAAGACCAAAAAAGTCCATATAAACATGTGTCCAGAAATGCATACTCATTTAAAACCTACAGCGATTACAAGACTATTGACCTACACAATGTTATCTCTGAAGGGACGCATTTCCGGACCCATGTTTATATGAATTGTCTACGTTGGTTTTGATATAGCATCTGTGGTTGAAATATGACTAAATCTTCAAGAACACCCTGTACACTTGAATTTAATTAGTGCATGCAATTTACCTTTGTAAAAATAGGTACTAAAGGTAACATCTGGAAGTAGTTCTTTCACTTTTGGGAGAACAGTTGATTGTTCCGCCTGAGAAGAATCCGTATTCCAAATTTGAACAATATCTTCTTTATCACGAATGTTAACGGAAATGCCGCATACATCGTCACCTGATAAAATAAACAAAAAATTGGACTGTTTGAACAAAAACTTCAAAGCAAGCTATTCGAACTCAATTCACTATATTTTGGAAAAAATAGTATGCAAAATGTAATTTTCGCACTGAAAGCAGCACGTTTTGAACAAAAATTTTAAAAACAAGCTTATTCAATTTAGTCACTTGTACAGTGCATATATTATACATATTCAAATTATAAAAAGGATTTATAATCACCTTTTGCTACACAATCGCAAAATTGTTCACCTATGGCAGCTAATAATAGTTCTTTCCAAACCTTAGACTTTAAAAAATAAAAATAATCAATAAATAAATAAATTACAATGGACATTGATGCTTAATAAATGATTCGTTACAGATACTTACAGTTGCCATCTTTGGACATTTAAATTTCCACGTACCACCATGCTTATTGTCGTCTTCTTCCCTAAAATTATTTACTGTTCACATACAACACACTCCAAATACTTCGTTTTAACTACAGCAATCCCTCACTTAACGCTGTTAATTAATTCATTAATAGATGGGCTTCAGGCAATATGATGATAAGTCACATTTTAAAAATTGTTTAGGAAAGCCATTTTTATACGCTTTATATTAGCTTCAATTTTGACTTTGTGTGTGAATAAGTGGGAAATTGAACGTATTTGAGCAAAATAGAGGCATCTACGGACGTTTATGATAAATATACTGTATAGCCCAATGGATCACTTTGATTGAACAATAAATACTGTAAAATAAAAATCACATTAAAGTGTGAACCGCAGAAGTCCAATGTAACAAATTTCGCATAAATCGAATCAAAAATGGAACTTTTCAAAACTCGCCAAAATTGAATATCGTGTTACTCGAAAGTCACATAAATCGAAATTCGCATGAACCGAAACTTGCAGAAATAGAAAATGGAATTATTCAAAACTCAAAGATCGCATAAATCTAACTTCGCAAAACTATGTATAAAGTGTATTCTTAAAAAAAGTAGTTTTAATCCAACTTGTTTTCTGTGAGAAACTCCATAGAACACCATACTGAGCAACAAGGTGATTTTCTATATTATGCTACCATTTTACCATAAAAATCCAGGAAATGGCAAAGTAACAAGCTAGAAACAGTACTGAGGGACAGTTTGATGTAAAAATGTTAATGTTTAAAAAACAAATGTGCGACTTATCATTATATTCCGGAAGCCCCATTAAAAACTTGAGCCAAAAGAAGTGATAAATAAAACCAGCTTTCCCATGAAAATAAATAGAAATCAAATTAATTAGTTTCCAAGGTCCAGAAAGTTGCAACAAAATTAAGTAAAACACAATAAAAACTTCATAATTAGAGATATATATATTAACTACATTATTACTAAACAGAATTATAAATATACTTTATTTAAAAAATGCTAATCCAACAGACCAGGGATTGCTGTATTTGCACATTTATAAGGTATTTTGTTTTTACCACAGTGGTTGTCGATTTCCTCTCATTAGATGATAACTTGTTCGTACATGCAATTCTTGAACCTCAGGGATGTTGTTATAAACACTCCAAAAACTCTAAAAAAAAAATAAAAAGATACAAAATGATAAAATAATTTATACATATTAAAATGAACGTTCAAAGTATATAAAGTACACTACGTTTTAAAAATATTCATAATGGTCAACAATTGCAATACATATTAAATTATTACGATACTATATCAATATCATAATTCCTTATTTAGTTTTCCTTATTTGCATGCAGTATAATATAGAAACACTTGTCAATGTTTTTCAATGACAGATTTTCCATTAACCTGTAACATTATCAGTTCTCAAAGACTGGAAACTAAAAATGAAATTATTAGTTAAAATTATAATTAAATTGAAAACAAAGATTTGGTTTGATAACCTATCAATAATAATCACAATGGTACGATTTTGCAACTTACACAAATTAATACTAATAAATAAAATAATAATAATAATTAAAACTAATAAAACTCCTGTACTAAACATCAATCATCAATTGAGGGGTTGAGTGGAAAAACTGCATAAATCCATTTACGTCATTCTTGCTTAAAATGCATCTATTGAATTGCTTTAGACCAGTCTATAGCATAAAGACATTGCCTATAATTTGCACTTTAGAACTTTTTGGACTCAATTTTTTTTATGATTTCTTTCTTTTTGTCGCTTCACTTCCAAAACGATGGAAAAGATACCGATCTTTGAAAAAATGTCGTAACTGCATTTATAAATTAGCATATTTGGAATATAACTGTGTAATTGCATTTTTAAATTAGCCCGTAACTTGAGGGGTGTCAACAGGGCCAGATTTAGATGTGGTGAGGCCCTAAGCTATGTTAAATTGTGAGGCCCCTATTTTGGGATTCAAGACTTTTATTTGATATTTTTTAATCAATTTTTGAGAAGCCTTTAAAACTGAGGCCCCTCCAGACTGTAAGGCCCTAAGCTGTAGCTTATTTAGCTTATAGTGTAAATCCGGCCCTGGGTGTCAACTAAAATTAACAGATTTTTTTGCAAAACCTGTTCATTTCATAAATATACAGAGTGACAAGAATTTGTTTTAATCTTAAATTTTGAAGGTGCCAGAAATTTTTGCCATTTTTCTCGAAACTATATTTTTGGAGTTATGTCGTTATTCCACCCAACTCCTCAATTGTGTTTTGTAATTATGAACATTTCTTTATATATTATTTCTTTATATATTATAGCTTTATATATAATTTCTTTATATCTCACAGCTTTATATAAAAAAAAAAGTATGAAGTATGCAATCGTATACTTAAGTTATATTTACTTGTACTGTTGATACAGAATAGACTTTCCTCATGTTAGCGGCGTACTGAGCGGCCGTCGAACCCCGATAAGCATCACTGAAAAAAAAATAATTAATTTAAAAAAAAATATATAATTAAAAAATAAAAATGACATAAAAAAACCAACTGTTGTTCAGTTAAAATTTTTTTTTACCAATGAACACCCCTTAACGATAAACATGTAACTCAACTCCATCCTTGATAACATGACCAAAATTAACAATATTCCCAGTTATTAAAAGAAGTCCCATTTTTGATGAAATCCTTTATAACCTTATCAACCACAACACATGACAAGGTTATTTAACTAAATTTTTTTTTCACGTCACTATTGGGTTGCTGGGCTTAGTTCTAAATTAAGAATCAAATGTGAACAATCGCATAGTTAAAATAATGACGCCGAGATGTCAAGTGATGAAGACACATCTCGAGGCTGGAAGATGTGACAAAACTTTTCGGCAATTAAAATATGACAATTATTTAAGTAATAAAAACCTACTGGTCCATCCAAAAGGTCCACGAAGTGTTTAAGGGCACATCCCCTTCGTCCATGTCTTCCATTCGAGGTATTTTCCCAGAAATGAGTTGAGGTTCTTCGGGAGTCAAAACGTCGTTCACACCCGAAGCCGCCATCTTCATGACAAAACCAAACAACCATCCAAAAAAGATCGATGTATTTGCTTTCGATATATTAATTATATCATATGTTTTTTTTTGTTGTTTTTTAAAATTTCATTCATTTTTTATGCGCCAAATGAAATTTATTCGCAAATTTTTAAATATGGCACATTGTAATTTCAGTTAATATTTTAAGTCAATAAATATTTGAAAAAGATTAGCTATAAATATTAAAACAAGTTTAAAACAGTCATTTTTTTATCACAAAAATAAGGGAGATAAATATTTTTATTAACAAAATTGTTGAAATGAAAAAACAAAAAATGATGCCAAACTAAAACATTTTAACATTCTTACGATGACGTCACATGCGAACCATTTGTATGCAGCACTACATAACATCATACCTTACCATGCTAGGTGCGAAAATGAAATGCTATACGGCAAGGCGGGAAAAAAGCATGGATTCAAATGCAATTTAAAATGCACTCAAATGTTAATACAGTAGATTTAATCAAATAGGTGATAAAAAATGATGAATCAAGGAAAGGAAGAGGATGTTCAGTAGTTATTCACATGTATTTTCCATGGCTCCCACGTGGTCCAGGGCTATAGTCCAGTCCAAGGGCCCGGTGCCTGGTGATAAAGGGGCCTGGCAGCAGGTCCCCAATCTGCATATTTTTTAAAGAAACTACTTCGCTTTTAAATACTTGTGTTCCATTATTTTCAACCTGCATACTTTGTGTGCAGAATTGACACTGGTTTCCTGTATCATGTAAACTATTTTTTCATTGATCATAAGTACAGTACCGGTGTCCGGTATTTGTTCAAATTGAGATCATCGTATTTCACTTTGAAGTAGATATACATGTTCTAGGGATTTTGATTTTGTGTTATAACTAACAGTGCTTATATTTTTGTTATAGTTTTTAATTTTTATTTATTTTTTCAACAAGTTTAATTTACTGAAACCCGACTCCTGCATGCAGCACACAAATTCATTTATTTAAACGTTGAACGCTACCGGTATATGAATCAGTTTTTTTTTTAAACGGACTTAAGTCTTGCGAGGCAAATTTTCAGAAAACACGAAAAAACTCTCCTGAAAAACTTAACAATTAATTTTCAAATACGGTAATGATCTTATTATCCACATACTCTGCGATCGTGTAACCTGGAACAAACATATCAATAGATATGTAGTTGAAGTTTGTCTGCAATGGCTATGGAAACAACAGGCTAGGCGATTTGACGTGATAATTTTGCCAGCCATCGTAGCCAGCATTGTAGCGAAGCGCAGTAGATGGAGATAATTAATAAGGGTTCAAGTCCAGACTTAGCCCTTTTAACAAAAAACGCAATTTTTGTTTCTCTGTAGCTGGCGTGTAAATGGTGTGATTTGAGCCATTTACATTGTAGAATGTAGCTCTACTAATGTAGATTCAGAAACACTAAAAAACTAAAATTGGCCAAAAATATGACATAAGCCCTTTAAAATAAATCGATTCATATGTGTACACTTGACACAACAGGAGTCCGTCGTAGGATGTGGGGGCCACGATATTTTCTGATTGACACTGAAACTTGAGTTAATTCCTGAAATCTTTAATTTTGGAACAGGAGTATCGAGTAGGCTACAATGCTGCTATAACAAGAAATCTTCTGATGTATTTCTAATTAGTATGATTTATTTAAAAAAATTTTCTTTCATTTTAAATTATAATATTAGACTCTAAAATAATCTGACCAATAAACTATCGCAGTTGACGTGACTTAAATTTTTAAGAACGAACGAGTTAAATAATTACTCGAATAACAATAATCGCAAAAAAAAAACCCTACACATGCAATGATAACCGCCGTCGAATAGTAACCGAATTATGTAATACCATGTTATGAAATACATAATAACCGCAAGAAAAAAACCTACATTTGCAATAAAAATCAATGTTATCTCTTCTATAAAATACAAGACTGCACCTCACCAGTTTTTGAGACCAAAAATAGTACAAACTTAATCTCATTGTTGGTACCAAAATGTGTCTTTATCGGAGAAATAAGGAAAAATAGTGCATGTGCATCTGCTAAAATTGCATAATGAAAATAAAAAAACTTTCCGTCATTTGACGAGCTACTTACTAGTTAATAGAATAAAACCACTAATAATAACTACAAAAAAAAAATAGTGATTTCTTCCCCTCCATTTTTTAACTGTCTTCCCAAGATCAATTTCTAATTGACGACTTAATAATGTTAGTTTTCTTTGCAAGCATATTATATGTTGCAAAATCATCTTGGTATTTATTATGAAAATAAGTTTTTAACTCGATGACCCCCAGGGGGTTCTAAAGACAACGCTTTGAAAAAGGCTGCTGGAATGAAATCTTGGATCTATCTAAAAAAAATGAATAATGAACATGAGTCTGAAAATCCTATTTTAGCTTATTTTTTGTTTATTTTTAGAATGTATTTTTTACATTCTGAACCAGTTATATGAATGGTCTGGTTATAATTATATGAGAAACACTTTACATAAACAATCAACCAAAAAAAAATGCACTTGTTGTGCACTGAGCTATGAAAATCAACAAAAAGATGCCATTATACAAATTTAAACAGCTATCTTAATTACATTTTCAAACTTGAGCTGAGCTGTATCACCATCAAATACTTGAATTCAAACCTTTTCACAAACCAAAAGGGTTATAACGTAAGAACAACCATTCACGATGCTATTGGTACTGTAACTACAGTAGTAAAAACAAAGAAAACTGTTTGCAAAATTGTTATCAAAATATCTCAAATACCAATTCTTGGTAGTTTCATGAACTACAGCAAACATAGGATCAGATGAAACATAAAAAAATGTTGAAATAAAAATCGATGCATTTGTATGCACGTAACAACAGAACGGTGGATTACGCTGATTTAGCAAATTTTAAATTCCTGCATTCACACAAAATGTCTCAAAAAATAAATTTGGATTTTTTGAAACATCACTCAAAGAAAATGTTGGATAGTCTAAAATATTTTCACCCTTGGTCTTAAACACAGTTGCAAGAAAGTTCAGTTCGATAATTTGACGACGACAATGCATGCAGGATCAAAGACAATCACAAGTTCAGCGGATATCGGAAGGATGGAAGTACCAGTTATTGGATTCCCCTCCCACCAATCTCTGCTGTAGGTTGACGATCATATTTCATTCTGAGAACCAAATTTTTTTCGGGGTCTCGGGCCACCCACTCAATTCCACGGGGTGTTTGTTCAGCGACGAATTGCATGTCGCCACGCTTCAAGGATTCAATCACGCACAGTAAATCTCTGATAACAATAGCCTTTTCCGTTGAATCGATAGCCGGCGATTCAAATCCCACAACCTGGGGCTGGCATATGTCCCTCAACATCTTGTCAGTGTTGCGTTATAATCACCTATAATAGAAATGTAAACAAATGTAAAGTTAGCTAAAAAACGTAAGAAATTTATCCTAGGCCAAAATTATTGCTCAATCTGAAAAAGCCAGTGAATATTTCAAACTGCATTTAAAAGTTGAAATCAAATGTGAACAAAAGTCTTATACAGTCGACCTTACTATAACAAGCTACTCCAACAAGATTTCACGCACAATGGAGAGGTTTCAAGAGTAAAACTAAAACCGAGTTGTGAAGTCGGAAGCAATTGAAGGGTTTGAGGCCAAGTAATCGATCAGTTCCAACTTTTAAAATTTTAGAATATTTTTAAAGAGTTTTATTTTTCATATTACACGTAACACACATACTGTACAAGAATCGTATTTTAACAGCAGAGGTAGGTAAACAAAAAAAATTTAAGAAATGATTGGCTAAAATATTCTCACAATATGAACCAACTGTACTTAGGAAAAGTGACACCACATCTTGGTAAATATTGGACCTGACTGGTAACTGCCGCAAGCCCTTCCATTGAAAGTTTGCCTGGAATAATGATGCCTGTGCCAATTCACAGTTTTGAGTAAATGACAATAGTAGTCAGTAACAAATTGAATGTCATACATTAGGTGACCAACGTAAAAGCGAAATTTGAATGTTTTAAATAGGTATGAGTTTGTCTGTTGACAGCACGTTTCTCTATAGTAATCTCAATTTTGAATTTTTGGTACTTGCAATGTTATTGCAAGCAAACCTTAAATTATTGGCTTTACTGGGGAGTCGGTAAAAAATATACAAACATCCGATTAAAAGTAAAATGTTCAGCAGTACCACGATAATAAAATACCATGAAAATGGTACCAGGGCACTAAAATTACACAAAATGGACGCACGCTGCCAAACCGACATCACAACTACTGCAACGTGCAGGTTCTCTCAGGGTTCTTCAGTTTCCGTGCTCCTGCATCGTAAACCCCTATTCCATTTTCATTATATCCTCACCGTCATTCTGCTATTTTCTGAATTAATAGTCCGAGGAGTAAATGACAGCCGGTCAGTTCCCTTGTAACTTACCTCTCTTTCAGGATGGAAGGTTACATCAGTAAATGGCTGAAGGCCGAATTATTATTTGTTTTAATTCACTAACCTAATCTACTAAAAACAATGAAAATTTTTTTATGTACTGAAAACAAGACTGCGTGTGGGTAAGATGAAATGATGAAATGTATCAGCAACACCAATGACGTTCTTGGATTAACATTCAAATACGCTAAAGTACAGTTTTACCATAGTTCCGAAAGCAAGTAGTTAGTTTCAATAATAAGTAACTTGGCTCAAAGGTTTGAGAACAACTTGAAGACACAAAGATGTCATGGCAACTTTACTCTAAAATGCGCGGCTTACTCATAATCAATAACGAAGGTGCTTGCACCCAATTCAACTCGTTGTATGGGTCGACTGTATAGACTTCGAAGTTATGATTCTGTTTACCTATTGACTTACTAAATACTCCTTTCTGCCAAGATGCAGCTATTGGCATTCAATCACGGACGTAAACTATCAATAACAAACTGATATGAAACGTGCGTAGGCCTACAAAACTCGTTCCACACAGAACGTTCACTTTCATTTACCAAAAATAGTGCATTACCGGATGTGACCGCTGCTGCTACTACCGGATGTACAGGATATGTGCAGCGGATCACGTGAAGAGAATGTCAATATACTAAAAATCGACCCCCATTACACGTTTGAAGTAGTATATAATATATTTGCAGTCGATATTTCATTCAAACATAGCAGTAAGTCAAGTTAAAACTTCCAACTAGATCTAATGTTTGGTTTTTCTTGTTTAAAAAAATTAGTATAATGCAAATGTCAATCCTTTTTTAAAATATATTTTTAGTTTGGAGATCATAGTTGAACTGAAACCGTTGATCACGAGTATATTAGCAACATCAAGCAACCGACCGTGAACAGTAGCTGGACAGGTCTGATATTAATATTTTAGAAACAATAAGAATAAATAATGTAATCATATCGTTGTTATTGGGAGAAAAAAATATTGTCAACTCGTTTCTGGAAATAAGGTATTGAAACCATAAATACCATATTTTTCCTACTAATACCACTCCCACTCCCCCACAAAAAAAATATGTCGCTAAAAAATATACTGGAATTTGATTAATTAAACAAATTGACTCATTAAAAAAAGATTAAAAAGGAAACGTCGAAAAGAATTACAACTGGAATTCCGTATAATTTTTTAGCATCGTGCATGTGACGCATAAGCATTGCAACTATAGTCCAAATTGTTTTAATTTTGTTTCACATACTCAGTACATCAACTATGTTCGTGTTCACTTTGTACACTTTTAGCATGAAAACCAATTGATAACGCGTACAGGATCTATGTAAGTTGTCTGAACATTATTCACGCTAAAAAGGTACAAAGTGCACACTGAATGACATAGTTGATGTACCGAGTTGAGTATGCGAAACATTTCAGATTATAACTTTGAAGCAGTGGTGAAACTATTGGCTGCCAGGTACTCAGTTTGAACATGTCGGATTTAGAATCTCGTACTTAGGGTTTCTCAAGTACCGTACTTTTGGTAAAACCGGCATTCGGTATAATTATTTTTAAAAAACTAGTATTTAAAACCAATAGAAATCGCACAATTTGTAACGAATTTTATCACTTTTTTTTTTTGAGAAATACAAGCGCATTCAAAGAATGATCAGATAAATTTGATATTATTTAGTACAAAAATTATTTGTAATGAGAAAAGTGCACTCACTGACTGTAAATTAAGGTTAAAATGAGGCAAGTTAAAAAACCGGTACCAATACCGAATAATAAACGGTTTCGGTATTCAAAAAATCCTGAGAAATACCGGTTTTTGGTGCCGGTAGAGAAACCCTACTCGTGCTGACAAAATGATCATTGTTTTTCAACCTGAGCATGTTGTACAGTCAACCCTACTTGAATCTTGGATGAACATTATTGATAACGTTCGTTCCCCCCTCCCCCCCTCATGCTTTGATCAGAATTTCAATATTAAGGAAACAAGTAAGAATGATCTTACTCGGAAACCTACCACTTCCAGTGCATGTTTGCCGATGATCGATTGACCAATATTTGTTTATTGTGATTATGGCAATGAAGGCTTCTATCATAGTCTAGCCTTTTATAGAGTAGGTTATTTTCCCTGGCAAGATCCTTTTACGTACAAAGCAGAGTTACAACCCACAACTTGCATAATGTTAATTAGAAAGACCTGCAAACCTGTCCATTACAGAACAACATAAACAAAAATGTTGCATTCTTTTGCAGTTGCTTTCAAATAGTCATCTTATCTTCAAGATGGAACGGATGTGTTGGATAGCTTTCGTACTCTTACTATGTTGGCAGCTCGCCGAAGCCAAAGACGGGATGGACGGTGGGGACGTGATGGCTCTCTTACTCGGATTAACAATTGGAGTTTTGGGAACTTGCGCTTGCTTAGGCTATTATGCAAGGAAAAAATCAGGAATGCAGTAAAACCAAAAACGTTTTTGGACGGACTCGATGTTTCTTTTTTGTTCCTCTTCATTTTTTGTTCACACTGATTTTTTTGCAACTAATCGATATTTCTAAGTTTCTATTGTGTACATTGTGGTAGCACTTAAATATATAATATACTTGTAAAAAAAAAAAAAATTAAAGCCAAAAAATGATGAATTGGTGCATCACCATTTTTTATACATTAAATAGTTTATTTTTTTATGTGTAAAATATGAAGTTTGCATATTAAATTGATGAACGATTTCTATCCTCTAAGATGAGCGTCTTGATTTTTTGTCTTCAATTGCTATATTACATTACATTTTTTTATGGCGTAATATCCTGTCATGACTGTTCGTGTAACTTGCAGATATCCTCGTACTGAATGTGTTTGATGACTCGCCCGTGCAATGGACCCTTCAAAAAAATAAAGGAACAAAAATTATATAAAACATACAGGGTGTTCCTAAAAGCTCTAGTCAAATATTAATCACAGATACTACGCATCAAAACAAAGCAAGAGTCCATATAAACGTGAGTCTGAAATTTGATACTCATTGCACAACTACAGCAATTGAGACAATAGGCCTATGCACTTAATAGACTTCACCCCGTATTATCTCGGAAGGGAAGCATTTACGGATCTATGTTTATTGGGTTCTTTGCTTTGTTTTGCTCTTTACCGATTCGATCTGTACTGTGCAGCTGAATTCTTTTTCTTGAATGCTGACGAGTTTGGCGTTGTGTCCTCTGTAAGCACCGTTCACTACCCGCACTAGACGACCTGTAATTACAAAATAATGAAAAATGTATTTATGAAAAACCATTTCATTTTATAGCTTTGAATTATTTGTATTTCGATACGGAATAAAGTTTTCACCTTCAGTTGGAATGACCGTTTCCAAGTGAGCTTGGTCCAGCTTGAGTTTGTCGCCTGTGTCTATCATTTGCACTGTTGTTTGATACTTGTTTTTCACCATCTAAAGAAAAAAATTGAACCATGGGCAATATTTCTTCGGATATTAAAACTTTATATAAAAAAACTGCTGCAACTTACTATTATAATACCCTTCTTTTTATAGTACTTATCTCCGAGTAACTTCGTCATAACTTTGACAACCACACCCTGAAATCCAAAAATGGAGATCATTAGAACGTTAATAACAAAGAAATTCTTGCTATTTATTAGTCTACTAGTTTATTAGTGAAAGAATTTTTGTGGCAAGTATCCATGATTGATCTGCATTGACCTAGAAACGTACCACTTCCAAAGCTGGTAGACGATGCCTGATTGGTTAACGCCATGCCTCACACCCCGACTAACCAATGTCATGCCTCTCAAATGACTAGGATATGTTTGTTTACTGTGGTTGTTATAGCAATGGAGGCTTCAACCTCAGTCTAGGCATTTATTAGAATATTTAATCTACATACCTCAGTCACCCAATAATCTTTGCGATTAGCTTTCTCTCTGTTTCGTTCTTGTTCTTCCATAATATCATCTAAAGCATTGCGTTTTCTCTTTTCTGGTTTGACCTGTTCTTTGGTCGTTGACTTATTCTTGTCACCGACAGGGAAGGGTGTTTTGAATGCGCTATAAAATATATAAATTTCAAAATAAATATTAAAATTCTTTAAAAAACGAAACACGAAAATCCACTGCGCCGATTTCCATTTCCTTTCACCGAGTACTCACGTCTGTTCCGCGGGCTTAAATTTACTGGGTAATGCAAATGTAACTGAAAAATAAGTATACGAAAATAAAGAATTAAATTTCATGTTTTTTCATTTTGTTAAATTATTAGTTGTACAGGTTGCACCTCACTAATCCGACATCAGCTGCGATGGTTCGACAATTGGAATTTACAGTGAATACTTTGGTTCATAATTGTTAAATTTACAGTAACAGTGACTACTCTAAGTTTATAATCTGTTTTAAATTTACAGATTATTTTGACATTTTTCCTAAGCTGGTTCGGAAAATCCGCTAATCTGGCAACTTTTTGGTCCCAAGTTTTCCGAATTAGCAAGGTTCTACCTGTTACTTCATAAATAAATAAAGCTTCACCTTTTTCTTCTTCCGATTCCCGCTTCAGTTCTGAGCCACCGGAAGGTTCCGAAGATTTTGATTGCTGTTTTGCTCTTTCAACCTAAAGTACAGTATATCAAACCCATTAGAACTGCTGAAGTCGAGTGCAACATGAGATATTTACGTCTTAACCATCATTGAAATCCAAATCTCTGAATTATTTTGTTTTACTCGTATAACATGTTTACAGCATAATGTAATTTATCGATCAGGCCATTTTCTTCAACCTTAACAATATACAGGGTGTCCATGTCAACATTTTAATCACATACAGTTTAAAGGTAAATACGTATACATAACTAAATACGGAAATGACAGTAAATGCATATGAGTTTCATTAAACAAATATAATTTCAGTGCACCTCCACATGGGCACCTTCGGTGGTACAAAGAACGTCTAGGCGGTAGTTTCATGCCATGTGTTCTGCAACCCCCCCCCCCCACGTAGCCTGCGTTAATTTCTGCATACCACCACATAACCAGTGCTCGGTTGTTTAAAGTCCCCATTTTAGAAAAACACCAACTACAGCACCACTACGACTATTGACACGCATTACAAAATTCTGAGTTTCTACTTCAGTTCCACCAAGCATCACATTTGTATATGAATAACAGTTACATTCAAAATGGTTTTTAAGCATACTCTTTATATACTCTACTGTTATATGCAGATATACAGCATGTACATACATACGCAAAGAATCCATTTTTGATTTCTGCGAATTAAAATGTATGCAATCTTTGTGTAATTCGATATTCAATTTATGCATGTTTTAACTGATTCAATTTTTGATTTCTGCACCTGCACGTTTCGATTTATGTGATCGTTCAGTAAACTTAATTCGATATTTAATTTCTGCAAGTTTTGAATAACTCCATTTTTTATTTCTGCAATTTTCAATTTATTTATTTACATATGCAATCTTTTCACATTGGACTATGCAGTTTTTTATTTATAAGGACTTATGCGGTTCTTGTTTTAAGAATTTTTTGGTACATTGGACTATACACTATATTCTTTAAACGACTGTAAATGGCATTATACGTTCAATTCCCAGCTCACAAACTCACAACTGAAGCTAATATAAAGAGTATAATAACGGACATTTCAAACGTTGACATTACATGGTGGACACCCTGTATTTTTATTTCACTATTGCTGCAAGGCATTAGCTAGACAATAAAAATCAATCATCACCTGTTTATTGATAAATGCCATTAACTGCTCTTCATCGTCTTTACTCATTTTCTCTTTTTTGGCTATTGCTTCTTGCCTCCGAATAGTCTCTGGATCTCTAAAAAGGAAAGTAATGCATGAACGTCAAATGGTGGAAATGATTCAAAAAAACGTTAAATTCACTCATCATATATTTAAAACATACCTATCTATGTAGGTGATAAACCAGCCTTTCTCTGTTTGGTCAACTTTGCATTTCCCTTCTCGTCCTAACCATTTGACAAGATCGGTTAGCGTCTCCCACTGAGTTGCATTCATGTGAAGATGGTGCCGATCGGCGATGTACTCTTGGTAAACTTGATTGGCATGCACTCGTTTGGTACCTAGAAAAATTCAACATTACAACATGATGCACTACAAGCTTGACATCTGTTCTTAAAAAAAATAAATAATACTATTTTGCACACTCACCGAATCGACGTCTAAGGAGTTCTAAAAATCCTTCCTCGAATTCTTTAGAAAACGAGCCGAGATACCGGTTAGGATTTTCGGCAAACAGCAACAATTGCCGCTGATGAGATTCGGACATAGTGTGACACTTGAATCCATTCTGAAATTCGATTTTTGTATTTTTAAATATACATGTCAATATACGGAATAGTGATTATACAGGGTGCATCTGATAAATCTAGTCAAATTTCAACCACAGACGCTATGCATCAAAACAAAGCAAAAAGCTCAATAAACATGGGTACGGAAATGCATACTCGTTTGCATACCTACAGCGATTACGACACAATAGGCTTATGCATTAACATGACTTTACCCCTGTGTTATCTCAGAAGGGAAACATTCCCAGACTCACGTTTATAGAGATTGTTTGCTTTGTTTTGGTGTGTAACATTCTTTGTGGGGTTAAAATATGACTAGACCTTTCAGAAACACTCTGTATATTAGAAATCGGCAAAAATTATACTTACTTCATCTCGACATTGTTTCTGACACATCTGACAATACCATCGCAACTTTTGCAATCCTTTCGCCTTGATTCTATTGGCAATATCTTTAGGCGTCCCAGCTTCGTGTTTCGGCATCGTGGAGTTGCTTGATCAAATCTTCTGGGAAAAAAAATATGAAGTTTTATTAACATTCAAGCAAACAATATACAACAACATGCTGTATTCATTAACTCACAATCATTATTCGTGGAATTGTTAAAATTGTATTTAAAACTAAGAGTTTTTCAGTTTAACAACCAGTAACATTGGAATATTAATATTCCGTATTTTTGCAAATATAAGATGCACTCAAGACACAACATTTAGGGGTTTGAGTTGGATATTTATTGTACCTAGTAGTTTATTATAATTTATGTAAGACACCTAACGAATATAAGATGCAGCTAGAACTCTGTTTCGCATCTTGTGTAAAATCTTGAATAAAGACACGTCGCAAAAATATGGTACTGTGTTTTAAATCTATTAAAAGCAAACGTGTAGAACTAATACAAACAACAATGAAAAGTACTTCATACACAAGTAAACATAAACCTATGTATGGCATGTCATTTTTATTAGCTTGAATTGCCACCTGTGTAAAATTATGTCAATGTCATTGACGTTTCACCTTGCTGTTTTCACTTCTGTTTTAGCTTACTGCATATAAACCATTCATTGAAGTAACGCTAAAAATGTATAATTTTGAAATAATTACATCAATACCTAAATGCAGTTCACTCAATTTGCATATAAAGAAGTAAGAATTCTGTTAACTGGAATGAATTCTGTTAATTCTGTTCTGATTACTTTAATTCAGAGTCAACGATATACATAATATTCAACATTGCGATTTTAATTAAGAGCACTAGCATGATTTTTGTTTATAACTGCATATTCAACAACAAATCTTCACTATCTAGCAACACTCTATAGTCTATATCAACAGTTTCTAAATTTGGCTATCTGGAATTCTCGATATATGCAAGATTTGTGGTGATCCCCATCCTTCAAAATAGCCCAAGACAAAACAGACCTTTCAAAATAGCGCACAAAAACAGCTCAATAAATTATTTATTCTATATACAAAAATTCTGAATCCTAAAGAACAAGACTGTATTTAACTTTCACATTCGTGGCTCTAGTGACGTGAATACTATAGTAGTAAAACTATTCACACAGAATGGGTGTAAAGTTTCCAAAATAAACATCAACTTGAAGCTCATGTTACTCTTTGTTCCACATCAATAGTTTTTATTGAGCCAAACCACAAAATGGACCCGTTAAAATTGTTAACGGTAACAGTTTGGTTTATGGTGATCTGTTCGTGTTGTATAACCCCACTCCAAACTCAAAAAAGATGTACAATATTAGAAGACCTGTGTGAGAAAAAATATCCAAACTGGACGAATGATAGAGAACTTTGTCTTGGGGATTGCCTATGGAGCAGTGGGTGAAATTCTCATGAAAAATGTACAATGTCGCCATGGGTTTGTATTAATTTATATTAATTCATTTCAAAGGCATGGACAACATTTACACGAAATCTGGTCAGATTCTGTGGGAAGGAGACATGTTGCTGACACCAGACCAAATTAATCAATACTATAAAACCAGCAGAAAGGCCAAACGAAAGTTGGATTACAGATGGCCAAACGGAGTAATTCCTTTTGCGTTAAGCAATAAGTGTAAGTTTGGTGGGTGGAACTTAAAAAGAAACTCGAAATCCAAAGGTGCAATTCTGGCATTAACTAAAATTCATAGATATTGAAATAGGGTTCTTGTAGTTGACAAAGCATGCCTATTGGTACAATTATGTTGACAAAAAACACTTGAAAATATTAAGGTTCTAGTATAACATTTAATAGAAGCTCCAGGTCAAACAAAAGTTGGACAACATGAGATGGGTGAACGCAAGAATATTCTTTTTGTTTTAAGTGAAGAGTGTAAGTTGATTGTTTAGTGGTGACTGGTGAGCCTTGTACCTGCACTAATTAAAGTCGTTGTATGAGATTGGATTTGTATGTAAAATGGAAGTAAAAAGTTCAACACGTATATCGTGTAGAACTAGATGTAAGTAGGTTTCTTGCAACATGATCATACCATGACATTTTGAGACAAACATAGCAATGTAAAATAATTATGCATTTACAACAGCAGAAACAGACAGAGTTGCTATTCAAAAGGCAATGGACCACTGGACCAAACACACGTGCATTAAATTCGAAGAGGTTCCGGAGACATCCACTTTTAATCATCTCCTTTTCATAAAAGATGCTGGGTACTTAAGAAAAATTTTTTAAACAAAAATAGAAAATAATACTAACATTAATAACTAAACTGCTCTACATATATTTAAAGATGCTATTCAACGGTTGGAAGATCTTACAAAATGAGGCAAGGCCCAGGTCAACCGATTTCTATTGGACCGGGTTGTGCAGGGGTAATGCCCAACTTTCGTGACACTGCAAAACTGTTTCAAAAAAGGATAATCACATGTCATACGTTAACAGATGGGTACCATTGCGCATGAGCTTGGTCATGCAGTAGGATTTTTGCACGAGCATTGTAGACGTGATAGAGATGATTATTTACTAATTCAGTATGACAACGTGAAAGAGAGTTTGCGGTCTAATTTCGTGTTCCGACATGACATCAATTCTTATGGTGTACCCTATGATCTCACATCCATCATGCACTACAAAACCAAGGTGAGGGAGTTCTTCAGCTATGCATATTAATAGGCATATTTTATATACATCTATTAGGACCTATTTATATACCGTACATATAGTATATGTGTTGTAGGAATTCACAAACAATGGCAACAACACGATTGTCACACTGGATCCTTGGAAGCAAATCGTCATTGGACAAAGAGATCGGCTCAGTTTCCTCGACATGAAACTTGCCAATCTAATGTATAATTGCAGTGGTAAGTAGGTTCGTTAGTCAAGAAAATGTTGTTGGTATGTTATAATGTTGAACCAATGCAATTTAATCCAACCAGTTAGCAATAATGACATGGATATACACAAGTCCACAGCTCCAAGAACTTGGAGTTCAACAATTGCGCCACATGTGGCCTACACACTGTAGAGTTATTGCACGAGTAGCAGCAGTTGCACTAGTTTAGTCACTTGTGATCCATCGTACAGAACCGCATAATAACGAAATATTCCGAAATAGCCCAGTGTTTCCCAAATGGGGTTCTGTAAGGTAGCATTCAGGGTTCCGCAAAAAATTTGATTGGCAACTGCATTTATATGTATTCATATTGGACATGAAACAGAACACAATTTGCAGTTCAATATTCCTGGAAAAATAAGCTAAATCTTCCAATCTAAAATTTTGTTAATAAAAAGCAAGAATTAATGAAAAAAAAAACTCCTCGCCTCATCTTGGAATCAGAATCCTCATGGTAGCTTACGTCTACCTAGACGCTCTAACCAGAGTTGCCAGGACTCAGTTAACACTACTGGACTCAAAGAGTGCCCGAATAACACTATAGTCGTATAAAGTTAAGAACATACAGTACTGTTATATGTTCAATTTAACAGTATTTGACATTGAACCAAAGAAAAATGTTGGCCTACGGCACATTTTTGTGTTACAGATAAATTTTTCAAAACAAAGTGAATTTAGCTCAAATTGTTTAATTTCGAAACTTTTGATGAAAACAAGCAGATCTCAGTGAGAAAAGCACATTTGCACGTTAAATTCTGCAAAACAAAGCGAATTTAGCTCAAATTGTTTAATTTCAAAACTTAATATAAAAACTTGAAGGGATTTCATTATGTTGTACAGAATATATAAAAGGATCCCGTGACAAAATTTAATTGCAAAACACTGTTTCAACCTATAACGAGCACCTAAGTTGATTTCTCTTGATTCATAATGCATAAACGGAACCCACATAAGTTTGGACTCCCATTACACCAACGATGAAAAATTGCCTCAAATTAATGTACAATTACAACTGAAGCTGTGCGATTGTTTGTCTATAGAAAACTGCACGACGAACTCAACATGTCAAAACGAAGGGTTCATAAATAAGAATTGCACATGTACATGCCCACGTGAGTTTACTGGCGACTTCTGTGAAACCCCTAAACCAGCTACCAATGGTAATTAAACACTTGCATTAGTGAGTATTATCATTTTGGTTGTTGCACACTAATTGTAGAATTCTACGGGATATCTCATAAGTCAAGCATCATAGGGATATACTGAATTACACCAAAATACGTTTAAGAAATGATGAAATAGATTGGAATTTATGTATGGGGTTATCTCCTAAGTCTGGAACTAAAGGTAATTCTTTAATATTAATTGAATCGGTGAGTGCTAAGTCGATTTTTTAAAATTTTACAGGGGAGCAAAAAAACTGCGTCCCATCCCCAAGACATGAATGTAATGACTGAGTTTATGCTCAAACGTTGCTGGCTAACTACGTGCATATATTACTACAGTCATTTGTTTATTTCGTCATGTTTGTACATGGTGAAACGTAAAGTGAACCTGTGTTGTGTCTGCACTCGATGACCAAGTACGTGTCATTATGTGTGTTCTTAATGTTTTTATCTGGGGTTGAATAACCTGTAAGCAGGATACATTAGAATTAGAGTACCGTACTTTATTTCTTAAAGTAGAAATGTAACAAAAAATAGTGAAAAGTAGATGCATAGAACCAAAGTAACAACACGATAGATTTGTTATGCTAAAAACAGCTTACAACAACACAAGTAAGGGTAGACAATGAAAACATCGGCTTAAGGTTAAAAAATTGAATCTTTCAACCACAAAATCCTTGTTCTGTGATTGAAAACCATAGAATCATTGTTCTGTGGCCAGTCAGCTGGTTCTTGGTAGAAGAACCAGAACTCTAGGAGGTATGTGTTAATACATCTGCACACGTTTCTAAGGTCCAGCATCGACTACACTTTACCCATGACTGATGTGATTTCTTCACAATGTGTCTACCACAGACAAACCCATAGGGCATAAATGCAAAAAAAATTACATTTCTGTGACTTATGTTGTTTCTGCACTCACCCGATTCAATTATAATGGACAAATTTTATGTACACATGTTCAAAAAAGGTTCCACCATCATAATTGGTACATTAATTGATGCACCAATTATACCAATGTACCAAAAAATCACGTGTAGTTTTAGATTTAGGAGACATACCGTATATTAAATCCAGTCATTTATCAATACTTATAAAAGACAAACTCATTTTTTGTTATTAATGTATCCCTGTTCCATTTTATTCTTACTTATGAGACAATCTGTACTACACCACTAATTTTTCCGAGTTTTGAATATCCATATACTGTATATTGGGCAGAACTTCTCAAAGAAGATTTTCTCATTTGGTAGAAACAACTTGCGGGGGTGAAATTCGAAATGATACTGAAATAACAACACCCAACTACCCTCAAAACTCTTCTTCAAGCACTAAATGTCTGTGGTGGATAAAGGCAAGTCACAACTTTTACACTCAAGATTACAGTACCGGTACATTTAGAAACGTAAGAAAAGAAGCTGAAACGGTTGGCATCTTGCAGGTTCCCTTTAATAAGAAGATTAATGTCACCTTTCTGGATTTCGATATATTCCCGAGAAGTAGACACAACGCAGGTTGTCGTAATGATTACTTAGAAATCAGAAACGAGGATATATACAACGGAAAACAGTAAGTACACGTACCCACCTCAGCCAGATTATAGTTATCCTGTTACATAGTAAACAAATAGTTTACTTTGAATTTTATTGTTCAACTCGTGCTGCTCTCAGTGCGAAACCCACATTTACATGCTATATTCTGCAAAACAAGCGAATTCAGTTCAAATAGTTTGTTTTGAATTTTTTTTCTTCAAAACGAGGCCATCAATCCCAGAAGCAAAAATTTGAAAAAAAAAACAATAACAAGCAAAACACCATAAATCCGGAATAAATTTCGGATAGTGACAAGTTAGGAAAACTGTCACTTGTATTTTGGTAGTGCCATTAGCAAAATTCACATTTTTTCTTTACGATCCAACCTTCACTATTTTCACAGTAGCCCTACGTACTTTACAGATGGGGTGACATGTTTAGTGAGTGTTTTTGATCTAAATGAATTTTATTATCAGATCAAAGATTTGTAATTACTTTTTATGAATACTACCCAAAACAAAAATAACGTTATCTCCATTAGGCCATGACATATTATACTAGTATAATATGTCATGATTAGGCTTACGTAATATTTATTTCCCGTACTGTATTTTTGTGATTTTAAAATATTAGGAATCTGAATATTAACAGTACGTTACGAGAAATTACTCATATGTTTTTTTCTTACAGTTTCTGCGAAAAAGATAAAGTGGTGAACTGTTCATTCTTGTCCAAATCTAATTTCATGATCATTTTGTTCGTAACCAAGCACAGTATGCATCGAGGATTTCATGCTACTGTGCAACTTTTTTGATTAAATGTTCTTTTTCCACTTGTCAAACTCTTATAAAAACCTTTATGAAATTGTACTTAATAGACCAATAACCTTTTCATCTGAACTAAACACAATCTTAATATGCAATTGACACGATTCATTAAAATGAGATGCCATTTTTACCAAATTTATTCCCACCCGTCTGGCGACATCCAATCGCATGGCAAATTCGTTTCTAAACAGTAACTACACAGGTACCGTACCGGTAGGTACTTGGATTTTAACGAGAGCACCGACTGACCGTTGTTATTTGGCCCTAAACTTTATTAGATCAGAAAATACTGAAATCGTGATAATGTGAAGATGGAATAGGGTTTCATGAGGTAGAAATAGGAGAACCCCGAGAAAACCTGTCCCCATCATGTCAGCAACACTCGTGCGATACATCAGATTTGACACGTTAAGTGTTTCGTTTACTATCGAGCATTTCATGTAATATTTTAGAAATTTGTTGCATATATATTGTAGTAATGTATCGTATAAAAAAAGTGCTATGATTCAATTCATACAGTGGTGGAAATAATCCTGGGGCATACCACGTTTTTGTCAATTAATCAAAAAGTTTTATTCGGATTTGAATAAACAAGACATCAAAAGAAGCGTTGAATCAAAACAAACGTTATACACCTGAATTAAACGAAAATAACAACAACCGGTTTTTCTTTTTTACATATACTATACAGCATTTCCAGTTTTTGCATTTCCAAGGGTGGAAATGAAGATGGGACTACGCACTCCACCACACAAAAAAAAATGCAATTACTAACTTCCAGAGAATGATTGGGCATGCCTTTTAGCTAAGTTTTTGAGTAATAACTTCCCAACAACCAACCAACTGACTCGACTGTTCAACAGTTAAAACGTTTCTTCCACCATTGTACACTTTATGATCAGCATCCTTTGTAGGTATTCCATGGAATTGAGATTCGGGCATAATGCAGGCCATTTTATTGAACAGATATGTTTGACGCAAACCAAGAGTTTGTCTCTCTCGGCGTATTACTCGAGGCATTAACCTGCTGAAACACCGTCTTCTAGATAATGAGGTTTCAGAAATTGCAGCAAACCCGTGTCTAGCGTCATACTTTGTTAAATTGTGCTTTTCACTGAGAAAAATGAGGAAATATTTTATCAAATTTTTGAAAATCCTACCCGAACCATTACAGAACCATTACATTACATGTTGACGCTTGAAAAGCACTCTTCTGAGGTCATGCCTGTAGAACTGGGCGACTTTAGCACCTGTCAAATTCTTCTCGGTGGCACATCAAGATTAACATCTCTTTCACAACATTTGCTGCTTGTTCCAGAAACAATGCGAAAGGTCATTAGAAAGTTCCATTCTTTCACTTTTGCTAGTCTGCCAGATAATTTTCTGGGACCGCAAGACAGGATCATTAACAAAATTGGCAACGACATGTTGACTCCGTCCTAGTGCTTCTTTTGATGTCTCGTTTATTCAAATCCGAATAAAACTTCTTGATTAATTGATAAAAAACGTGGTATGTCCCAAAATTATCTTCATTACCGTACTCCGATCACTTAAAATTTTTTTTCATATTACTAACCCAAATACACTCAACCATACCACTATCCTGCGACGATAGTGTTGCATCATGCCTCAACATTCGCGAGTTTATGAGTGGATACATTTGTTTCTCACTAGTTCTCATCCTTCACAATCTCCTTACCAGTTGGCTTGGAAATTTGTTTGTTTTTTTAAAAAAAAAAGTGTTTGGAGTTCTCTAATTATCATTGGAAAAACAAGTTGTCGACTTATCTCTGTTTTTTGTCTTGTATGTTATTTTCTCCTGTGATCAAGCCTTTGGTTACAAAGGAGGCGAAACGTTAGGGTTTTTTCAACTTTGCTACTCGGTCAGTCTAAAGTAGGCGTGCATTTTCGCTTTCCGTTCAGGTGTTTGCTTACTTGTTTTTCCAATTGAAAAACATTTTTTTAACACAGTCGTAACAATACCAGTATCAACAAATGAAAAGCCCACGAACTTTATGAGCATTCTAAAAAGACAAGTTTGTTACCTTCTCCAGATCCACCCCAATTTAGGTGCCAAGTTCCATGAAAACCGGTTTTTTGCATCAAGCGCACACAGACAAACAGCATGCAAAGAAATTATATTTATTTAGATGAATTATAATCGAATGATTTCCTGATGGAAACTGAATATATTTTCGCGAAAAAAATGAGTAAACATTTTATACATATCTAGTTTCATCAACGAGCTGAAGTGTAAATTACTACCAGGAATGTATCTCTAATTGCAATGTTAATCAACAATAAAGCGTATCCTGGCTCTTCCAAATAAACAACGAAATTCGAAACTTGAGATTCAGTCTTCACGAAATCCTAACAAATAGATGTTGTCCTAAAATTTCAACTTCTAACATAAAAATAGTCATTGCCGATTTAAGACGATGCATGAATCATGATGAATTTCATGGTGACTAAATGTAATACACAGGTGAGACTTTGAAACCTAAGTATCAAAAAGTTTCATTAATTAAATTATCTCCAATTAACTTAATCATTAGGGACTAAAATATTTAATTAATGTTTGGTGGAAAAAACCTCAGACCTATGTAACCAAGGCAGGAATCACATTTCTCATTACTATACCCATAAGGATGAACAGAAGTGAATTAGAATTAGACTCCTCAACTGCGACGACACATAGGCAATGTTCCTATCTGCAATTTTAACATCAGCTCATTTCAGCCTAAAGATGTACTGGTTAAAATTAGCCTGTATTTTTGCTGTTACCATTTGGGTGCATTCTCTACCCCTGTCTCCTGATATATATGCCAGTTCGCAAAGAAAGGACTGTTACGAACTGTTGGTCGTCTGCGAACTTCTCTATGCCAATGAACCGGAAACAAAATTCAAATGTATCCATAACTGCATCTTAGATGGTAAGTGGGAAATTCTTGTTCTTAATTAGCATAAGCACTGAAATCAGAATGGAAAAACCAACGTGATGAACTTTTTTTCATTATACGACTCACCTTTCGAGTTCATGTCAGTAGACCATTTAGTCATTCATTACAAAACTGTGAGATAATAAGGTGAATTTTTTAGACATTACGTTTCACTAACAAAGTTGCTTTCGTTATTGTTATCTTTCGAAATCAACTTCAAACAAATACAAGTCTCCCTCAGTGTGTGGCCAAGGGTCGTGTTAAGTGGGTAATACGATCAGCGCAAGTATCATAAACTTTCTTCTTTGTTTCATTTCTATCAAGTAGTTTAAACTTAGAGTATGTTAATTTTTTTGTTGAAAAAAAAAACCCTGCTGTTAACTTTAGCGCTTATGACTCCGATGCCTATTAAGTTGTATGCGTAAACTGGGCCTGAGCTATTGACAAGCTACGCTGCAAGCAGCAGATCTTTAATTTTGGTTTGAACAGCCAAATCCTTGCTGTCCAGCTTCTAGCTGCTTCGTCAACCAAAGCCTATAACATTTCGTTAAATTAAACTGTAATTGAATGTGGCTATTGGATGTGTGTTTGTTTTGTTATAGCTACATCAGCTTGAAATTACCAATACTGAAATTTACATGTTAAATGACTATCACTATACTATCTGTTGGGAATATCATGGAAAAAAAAAAGTACTATTTAACTATCAAGTTTTGTAAACCCCATATGAAAGATACAGTATAAAACATTTCATTCCATGTAGCAAACACTTAAGAAATGGCCAGCTAACATAGGTGCCACTATTATGGCCACTATTATGACATGTTTGGCAAAAAATGAATTAAACAAAACTTAGAGACAAGCTACAATATTATAAACAAGTAATAACAAGAAACGTGTTTTAGTACAACATTTTAACCTGATTTGATACTGTTTTTGTAAGCTCTTTTATTATAAGCTTTTATTCAACTTGGCTTGACGTCTTAAAAATTTTTCAAACAGTTTCAATGTTTCAAATTGTAGATATAATGTTTAATCAGGTTCAGTGTATCTTAGGTGAGGACTGGAAATTTGTGCACAATTTAGTCCTGCATGACGATTGAATATCAAATTCAATCGACTATCAAATTTGAGAAATCAATGTCGTGTCAATTCGGAGCTATTGACACGTGAATGTCTTAGGTAGAGTGTTGCTGATGCTCTGAATCACATGCTCGTTTTCCATTGTTGTAAATAAACATAATACAATTTGATAGATTATGCATAGCTATAAGGTACTACATAGTTCACTCTCATTGTTGAGTGAAAAACAGATTCATCCAAGAAACATTACAATGAAAGGTTGTACCAAAAAACTGTTATTTTTGCTACTAAAATTTTTACAACCTTTTATTTAACTTGGCTTGTCCATTGTGTGAGTGTGTGTGTGCACTTCAACATCTTTGTGGTCTATTTTTACTAATCTCCCGATATCCCAGAAAGCTGAAATTTGAAACGTAAAGACAGTCCGCGGTACATTTAAATCCATTAAATTTTGATCAAAGTCGTGTTAATTTTGATCAGTACTTTGAACTGTACTTTCAATGTCACGTTGAAAGTACAGTTTTTCTCGTAAAGTTTTGGTGATGCTCATACTTCAATTCAGGTACTGTACTGTATTGTAATGTTAAGCCGAATAAGGCATTGTTATAAATAAACATACATATTACATATATAGTTAATCTAAGTCTAAGCAATCATTGTTGTTCTGAATCCGTTGGAATAAACGCTTAACACAAATCAACAAAAGTATCTTTCCACGTGTTTGTTTCAAATACTGTACTTCTAAAATTTAGTTTAAAAACAAAGCACATTATCAAGCCAAGTCAAAAGTTTGTAGGCCTACCAAGTTTTTTTCCTATTACTTGTTTATAACCTTTTATTTAACTTGGCCTGTTTGTTGGATCTTTGGTTGTGAGAATGGACCTCTTTGCGGTCTATTTTGACCCACTTTCCTATATCCCGGAAAGCTGAAATTTAAAACATATATAAAGCCCGCGTGACATTTTATATTAAATTTTGACGGAACGACGTCAGTGTCGCGTAAATGTCACAAGAAGAAAAAAGTTTTTTCTCGTAGAGTGTTGCTGACAATTACTGAATTGAATTGAAGCATTGTTAAGCCAAATCATACATTGTTATGAATAAACACATCTACATGTAAATGTATATATAGTTTACTACATACAGTTCATCGGAGCAATCGTTCATTGTTGTGAATCCATTGGAATAACACTTAACGCAACTCAACAAAAATATCTTTCCACTTTTAAAATTCGGTTTGAAAAGAAAGGCACAGTATGAAGCCAAGTTAGAAGAAACGAAGTTTTTACCTGTAACTTGTTGACTTCTTTTATTTAACTTACTCTGAGGTTGAAATATTCAACATCTTTGAGCTCTTTTGGTAGGTTTTCGATGACCGACAGAGCTGAAATTTTGAACATAAGCTGGGGTCGTGAAACATTTTGTTGTTTTTATTAAATTTAGCCGGATTTATGTCCAGTCAATTCTGAGATTTTGTCACACGAAGGATCCGTATTTTCTCAAAAAGTGTTTGCTGACAATATACTGTAAATTTACGTACATTTTAAGCCACAACACATTGTTGTACACAAAGATAAATACTTTTTGATGTGTAATTACTACGTTTATTACGTGAGCAACCATTCATTGTTGAGTGTATAAAACCGATCCATCCAAATGAACAGCCAAATGATATATCAGCCAAAAATTTAGGTCCACGTGTTTGTTTCAGTAATTACGAGGTTGTAAAAGACGTTATCAAAAACGCATTTTTTAATTAAGCCTACTGGTTCTACTAACTACCTAGCACTTTCACATCATACACTTGAAAGTGAAGAAAAAGTGAAAAAATATATGCATAAGAATGCACATTATCTGACAAAAGCTAAACTGGAATTGTTGTAAAATAAAATAGCAAAATAAGTCAAGGATTAAATAAATACATAAATGTAAACGACAAAACAGTGGTAACTACATTTGTGGAGTCAACGTATATGTTACATGTAATATTCATACATAGAAATGTACTGTATTTGTAGTGCATTCTGTCTGACTTTGTTAAATCCTGCTAACGTTTTTAAAACAACCGTAACCATGATCTTTTTAAAGTATCTCTGCTACCATCTAATAATTTTGCCTGTGTATTAGGATACAATTCACATCTCGCGTTGGGACACAACGACCATAATTTATTTGGTAAACTTAAAAGAAAACATTCTGGACCTATTTTGGCATTGAATCGAGACAGGGATAATCTATCACAAGTATTTCCAGGTACTTAGCTTATACTCTTCCCAAAGGCCTTCTTTCACACGCGAGTGTTACGTAGTTTTAGGTATGGCAACTTCGACTGTTTGTTGACAACTGAGAAGTTAGTTTCTTCCCAAACACATGAAAACTTGTTGGCAAGAAACTGACGATATAGTTGTCCACAACTTGTTTCACTTGCCCATGATCTGTCCCATTAAAAATTGCGTGTGTCAGGTGGCCTTTAGACATAGGCCTACACAATATTCTTACCACTCGCCGGCTAAATCGTGGTCATTGAATTTTCCTAGAACCGATCTTGGCTATGGTGATACTGTAAATGATGAACAATATTTAATTTATATGTATTCGATGTAACGCTTTCCCTTAATGCGTGACACATTTCACATTTGAACTGCATGCGTTTTTCTTTTATTTGAGAAGAATCCAATATAGTAATGGGGATTTTTATCTGACAACATACTTTGATACCGGTGTATCTGTAACTATCATTTCTTAAGCAACAATGTAATTAATTGGTTTTTCTTTAATTTAGAGTGGCTAGGTCCTACCGACCCATTTGATATGCGACGAGGGCCAATCAATCAGGCAGAAACATCTGCTGAAGAATACCTCTTAGGTACATTATATCAAGTTTTAACATTATTTTTTTATCATAAAATGTGTTATTTTTTGGTTATAATGTATTTGTCATAATGATTATGTGGTTTTCTATACATAAATGTATTTGAATACATACACCCCAAGGAAATCAAGTACCGGTACTGCAACAACAGGCGGAAGCAACAGGTATTCAAAAACTAATACGTACAGTAAATGAATTAACTAAACAGCAATAATGGAAAATATTTATGGTTCAGAAGAAGAAATGTTCGTCAACCGAACCGCGGACGGAAAGAAGGTATTCGAAGGGGACATGGTTTTGACAAAAAATCAAGTACAGGTGCTTTACAAACGTGCCCGAAAAGCTAGAGCTAATATGAAGTACTGGTGGCCGAATGGTATGGTAGCCTACACTATAGCTCCAGATGGTAACAATTTTCCACTCAATGAACACATTTCGATACAATACTTAAGCAGAACATTAACCACTGGTGCTTTAAATGTTTGGAACTTAGCTGAAATAAACCGAGGGGCCATCTTGCAAGCAATTAACCATTGGATGGAAATGACCTGCATCAAATTTTATGCAGTTCCCTACCAAAGTCGATTTCCCCACCTCATCTTTAGAAGATTACAGGGGTAATTCATTTAATGCATTTTTCAATTGTTTTTCTTATTACAAGAGATCTTGAATTTATATGGGTCCTGGGTTTATGCTGGATCTATGAGGGTTACGGTCTGCCCAATTCTCGCATATACTGTATATAAAAATAATTTCTTACAAATCTAATACAGTGAAATCTGGTTATTATAATCAATGTTATCAATCGACTATCGTTATCATTCGGTTCCAAGACAATGGCTGACAATGTTTTATTTCCATTGTTGAATATTATCAGCCAGCTATTGTAATAAAAACCATTCCAAAGTGATTACAATAACCGGATTCTACTGCACATCGAAATTCTCATAAAATGATCAAAATTTAATTGTTCATTCACCTGTGCACCACTCCCCTAAAATCATATAATAACAAAATTATCTTGCCTATAACGAGCACCAGGGAGAATTTATTTCGTCGCATACTAGCAAAAGGGGATCGAAGAAACTCGAATAAACCGAGGATTTTCTGTACCTGCTTTCGACTAACTCACTTGTATTCTACAACATTGTTAATTGGCAAATAGATGTTATTCATCAGTTGGACGAGAAATAGAAGAAAACCCTAAGGGGCAAGACATTTCTATTGGACCAGGATGTGAAGAGGTAAAAACAAACATAATAAATAAAATTAATTGTGTAATTTTTCAATATCACTATTGGACTTGAAAACTTGTTTTTCGTATAAAAGACTTAAAATCAAAAAGAATAAAACCAACTACGCCCGGCTATATAACCTGCTACAGCTAGGATCTGAATGTTTTGTGTAGGTAGGCACTATTGTCCATGAAATTGGCCACAGCATAGGATTCTTTCATGAACATGCCAGACCGGACCGAGAGGGTTATATCAAAATCCTCTACAACAACGTGAAGCCTAACCAAAGGCTCAACTTCCAGGTGGCTAGCGTTAAGAGCTTCGGCATCCCGTACGATCTGAAATCCGTTATGCATTACAAACCAAAGGTGATCAATCAGCTGACTACCCCGTGAAATGAAAATAATAAGCAATCCTCCACTAACTTTGTAATTCTCAAATACAAAGGAATTCAGCAAGAATGGTAAAAATACCATCGTTCCACTAGATCCAATGAAACAGTTCGACATTGGACAGCGCAAGCGTCTTAGCTTTTTGGACAAGAAAATGGCCAATGTTATGTACAAATGCGGTGGTGAGGGCCAGTGTTTTTAAAATTTCGTGCAATGATTTTAAAAAAACAAAACAGCGATTAGAGAAACAATAATTTGGGTATTTATTTTGTCGAATAAGCTCATTGTCCTGGCGCCCCTTGTCAAAATGATGGTTATAAAGATAAGCATTGTAGTTGCCAATGTTCTGAAACCTTCGGCGGTCAACTCTGTGAACAATACTTAGGAGAACCAAGTGAATTCGATTTTTAAAATATTTTTTATCATTCGCTAAAAAACCAGCAATCTAAATCTATTGATTACAGAGCTCGAATGCGGAGGTGAGTTGAGAAAGGAGAAAATAATTTCCAGTCCGAATTATCCATATGTCTACCCAATGGACACCAGATGCATTTGGCATATTACGGTGAGTAGTTTTCCTTCATTCTTATTGAACACCACCGGTGTAAACAATATTCAAGATATTCAACGCAGGCTCCAAGAAACAAGAAAATACGAATCGAGTTCACTGACTTTGACGTGAGACCAAGACGTGACGCTAACACATTATGTAAAAAAGACAATCTCGAAATCAGAACTCTAAACAAGCATGATGGCGATTCGTAAGTAGACATTCTCTTAGCTCCAAAGACACTGATTCTTAGCAAACTAGTATTTTTTTTAATATATGTACGTATGTATGTACAGGGTGTTTTAGTCATTTATTTCCTATTTCAATTTATTACTGTGTGTGACTTAACAATGGATATACATATCATCATGGCATCACTACAAAGTGTACAGTCCTAAGTTTCATTCCCTGGCAACGTTTTGTACGATGTGCTTGATACGAAATCCGTGTGCATTCAGAACTTCTCGTTGACGTAATTTAAAGTTTTAGAACGCGCGTTTCATACATGTCTCTTAAAAAGCTGCTTGCGTTCGAGGGACTCTTCCAAACACGGAATTGCTTGACAAACTTCCTGATTGCCATCTTATCTGGAGCATCTGCATACTTAAACTCTTTTCATGTTTCTAAATACCATTCCACAACCCGCGTTTTCTGTTCTTTTGTTAGCGACGGCATATTGCTTCGTTGAATTTCTATCAGTGTTCCCAGATGCAAAAACAAACTTTGAAGTACGATCTAAACGATGCTTTCATCAGCAGCATTCAACGTTTATTTCTTAAGTCACAGCAATAAATTAAAATGGGGAATAATTGACAAACACCCTGTATAACGGTGTTTACACCAATAAACTCTAATTGCAGATACTGTGGCAGAGACCTATATGGACAATCTGTTACATCTAGAACCAACGAAATGTATGTTTTCTTTGGCTCCAAGTACCGGGGCTACAAGGGATTCCAAGCCAAAGTCAGATTTATTGGTTAACTGAGCTCTGTAATATTATAAAAAAACAAGTACAAAGATTGAAAACAATGAAAGCGGAACCACTATAATGGTCTTGGCAAAATGATTTTTTTAAACGTTAAAGCATCATAAAACATGATCCGCATTGTTTTCTGGTTATAAAATCCTTTATGACGTACTATAATCGGCTCGCGAGAAATAAATGTTTATCAATAAGTTTTCCGTTGTTGTTTGATTGAAAGAAAAAGTACATTATCGTCATGTGCCTAATTTCTCACCAATTCAAAAATTATTGATCAACTCTTACATAAAATGTTTCGACTGCCCCAACATTTCAAAACGTTCTAACCCGACACATTAAATCCAGATTTAAACTAGAGACAACCACAATTATAAAGCAGATACAAAAGGATTTACTATACAAAGAAGAACAATAGTTAACGATTCATAAAATTATGAAAGAAACAAACGTATCCCGGTGAACGGAACAAGGTAATTCAGTTGATGGAATTTAGAGGGAAGATGTTATATGAAATGCACATGATAATCTGACTGGCGATAAAAATGAACGTCCTGTTCAAAATTTCAATTTGGAAAGTTGTGCTAGTGATCAATTTTATGATTTGCTTGGGATATTCACCTCTACCAAGACGACGACCTTTGCCATTGACCGTGGAAGAGAAATGTATCGAGATCGTGGGAAGGTGCAACAATTTGTTCCCAAAATGGGGCAAACTAAAACTACGCTGTATAACCCAGTGTACAAGACTTAATAGAGATGCTGGTAAGAAAAATGAATATGCTATACTTGATATCTAAATCACACAAATATAATACAAATTCTTCTCGCGAGAAATCAGAGAAGTTTGAAGTGTGAAAGCCACCTATATAGAACCCTACAGCTCTCACAAAATGCAACATTCCCCCATTCTGACGAATTGTCAGAAACGTTTGAGGTTTTCAAATATAAATTTGAGATAACCTTATTTTAATTTTTTTCGAAATTTTTCGAACAAAATGAAAAAAACAAAACAAAACAAAACGCGTGTTTCTGACGCGCTCGTTCGCCAACCAGCGTTTAATAGTCAACAGATGAAGATGAATTGTTCGTTTTTATGAGTTGTTTGTTGTTTAGATCATGCTTCATGTGTAAGATTTCGTTTTTGCATACCACCACACGACCTAAGTTTGGTCGCCATTTTAGAAAATGACTGACTGCAGCACCACTAAGGTTTTGATACGCACTACAAAATTCTCATGTTCCACAAAAAAATCACATTTGTATCACCTGATATGAAAAATAATAGAGTTCCCATAATGGAGTTCCCCACAAGTCCACCTTATATGTACTTCTAGTAGACTACACATATGGTTCCCAACTGGTTTGAATAAACCAAACCAAGTGCCATACTGAATCACGAACGGAGTTTGTTCATGCTCTAGAATTAGTCTAATACGAAGTAATATAAATTCATTATAATAGATTAAAATATAATACTCCATATTTTGATACATTAACATTAAAACTTGAATCTCTGAAAGCACGAAAATTAATCAACAAATGATCATTGTTCATGTACTGTATGGTATATTGTTCATATTTTTATTTATTTTAAAATACTCCATCCATTTGAGACATCAGATTTAAACAATTGGGCGAACCCATATGAAATCATAAACAACCATTAGACATTTAAACAAAATCGTAAAAAAATTGCATTAATAAAATCGAGACTTAACTAAATATACGTAAGTATTTTGTAAGATTTTTCTTAAAGTGAGTACAGGGAACACTGTGCAATGACTGGACATACATTTAAAAGGTAATGACTGAGTTGAGTTAGAGAGTTTTGAAGGTAGAACCAATTTCAAACTTTGCACTGAACGAATGTTGTCTTTTGTGGGCATGTGTGTAAATAGGAAATGTAACGGGTGCTTGGGGTCGATATCTAATAAATTGCATAATGGCAAAAAGGTTTCTGGTCTTCAGATAGATATAAAAATATAGACGTAGATATGGAAATATATTTCTTCAAGTTAAATAGAGCTCGAACGATAAGGTTTAGTGCGTATTGAACACAGCTTAAACGGTAGTTGCAACCATCTCCCCGACTAACAATTGCGTTACGTAGTACTGATGATGGAAAAAATTTTGATTTTCAAAAAAATATTTTTATTTCGAATAATTAATAACATGCGTTTAACAAGGTAAAATTGACAATTTATCCTTTGAGTACTGTAGTTTTGTCGGTATGAGTAGAAAAACCCAAGTTGTTTTTCTGGGTAGAAGAACGCAAGTTGTTTTTCTGGGTAGAAGAACGCAAGTTGTTGTCAATCCACAAACCAAGAACTTTAATCGGTTTATTGATATTGAAATTAGGTGAACCATTCAATTTTAATCAGTTGGTCTTCAAACTATTAAAAAGTGCTAAACGTATAAATACAAGGAGTCCTCGATTTATTTGAGTTTAATATATGCAATTCTCTATTATGCGATGAGAAATCTTGACACATGCTCGTTATATACAAGAGATTTATACAATTATGTGCGATTCTACAGTATATGGTGCACATGATGGTTAGAATGAGAGAATGGTTGTCTACCATAGTTTTTCTATTCCAATATACAGTACACGAGTACAGATTATAATTTTAAATTTATGCGAGATTTTGGCAAAACGTGACCCTCACGTGAATCACGTACTGTACAGTAATGGATAGTGGCTCATATATAATTCATGATAGTGATACAATTGACAGGGGTCTACGGCGTAATGTTCTAATTTTGAAGTATGTTTTGGAGATAGCTTACTCTTAAAGCAATTGTTTATTTTTCCATGCCTGAAGAGTCTTCATCGTACTACATTTCACATTTCGGCCGAGATTTTTAGCTTACTCCACGAGCCACCAATGGGCCGCTGTTGTCAGTCAATGCAAAAATTACGTCACCTCAGAGAGCTTTAGCACCTTTTGGGTAGCTTCGCTGCTATGCTTAACGCCAGCCACAAAATAAGTTTCGTGTTATGTATTTCTATTAGAGAGATGGAGTTCCCTTTCCCTTTGAAACATATTTATCGTTTATTTTATATTAAACTTAATATATTAAATGAATGAACTTGCAAATAAATAGACTACAGCTCTATTCCTTACTTCGTGAGAAGACGATAAAATCAAGGCATTACGACGTGGACACCCTATATTTCATAAACTTTCTAACAGTCTAATGTAGAGCATTTGTTTCCAAGTTAACTAGAGTTTCACAATTTTTCAAGCTACTCGCCCATTGATCGTAAAACTAACGGGAAAAGAGAGCGCGTCTTGGATGCTGAAAAGGCATCCGGATGAAACTGTTATATATGCTGCAAACCAACGAAGGCCTTATTGGAAACACAGAACACACAACAGGAATCCGAAACAAAGCAGAACTGGAAAGAAAGGTGTGACAGCAAATCAACCTGGTACGACACCTGAAGTTGTATCAAAAAGTTCAAATTCAATCTGTAGACTAGTGATAACTGAAAATTAAGTCTGACCAGGTAAGAATCACCCGTTTCAATTTTCACCCTTTTAAGGCTATCCAAGAAATAGATGACTGGCGGTGACTTATCAGTGTGTCTCTTGGATGAGATGTATTATTAATTGGTTTTTGATGCGATTTGTTTGAATTTGCGAGTCATAGTTTCTCCAACAAAGCCGTCAAAAGAGAACTGTGCATTAAAAGTGAAACTAAAGATGGTTCTTATTGAAGTGTCATTCTTGAATATCTTGACCATGAAACAGATGGAGAAAGTTATTTTTCCTGACTGAGACGGCTCTTTCATAGTTTAATACAATTCTGTTTTGTTATCAATAAATAGGGCTAATCATATGCATTTAGCTAATTTGCAAAAATTACTTTATAATACTTACTTACTTCAAAATAAAAGATAAAAACTGTTATTGTATATGTACTAAGAATTCTTGCACTAGACAAAAATTTGCAAAGAATTTGCACATCACAATTCTTGAAAACTTGCATTCAGACAAGAACCATAAGTACAAATGGTCAAGTCCAATAACAATGTATATAATCAACCCTCTCTAATTTTATAAAAAGTATTAGAAAGTTTAATATAAGTGCTAATCAACAATGTTTTCTGTTTTATCTTGCAATGTATAAGAATGTCTTCACAATGACTTATTAAGTCCTAAAAAATCGACATTGCAGATAAGAACTATGAACCGACGCGTAATCTGTACACGATTGAAGGCGACAAAATCTGGGAAGGTGACATGGTCTTAACTAAAGATCAGGTGCAAAAACTTTACAAGAGAGGTCGAAAAGCGAGAGAACCTGTAGAATATAGATGGCCTGAAGGAAACAAAATTCCTTTTGTATTCGACAAGTCAGGTACGGTAACGGAAAAATTTCTCACCTAAATTCACTGTAAAAACAAAGAAAACAAAAATTCATTTCTTACATCAAGCATTGTTACAGTTCTGAAGCACAAAAAAGTCATACTGCGTGCAATTAAGCACTGGATGGATAATACATGCATTGTTTTCAAAGAACTTCCCAAAAGTCCTCCCCGAACTCAACATCTCTATTTCACAAAGAAAAAAGGGTGTGTCAAGCAAATTAAGAAAATTTTCTAAGATTCGGTTCGCAGGTCACTGATATCAAATGTTGAACGCATGCCTCATTTTCAGTTGTTATTCTAACGTTGGTCGAGACCCCGTGAGTACAAAGCAAGATTTATCAGTGGGATCTGGATGTGCACATGTAAGTTTGGTTTATGTCAATTTCATACAGGACGTAACAAAGTTATGTTTTCGTAAAACAATTCTCAATACAGTAAGCTTACAGTATATAAAATAAAATGACAATGTCACCAAGAATAACCTACCTATGTATCACATTCACAAACTATGAAATCAATGTAATGTTCAATTACAATAAGTCATTGACAAATTCGATCCATTGTTACACTCTGTATACCTGCTCAGTAACAATTACTTCTGGTTTTTTATATCTCAATGAAAAGACTGGCACTCTCGTCCACGAACTTGGACATGCTGTTGGATTTTATCATGAACACAGCCGACGTGATCGGGATGAACACATTCGAATCAATCTCAACAATGTAGAGGATGTGTATCGAAGCAATTTCTTGTTCAAGACCGACATTAACAATTTCGGTATTCCGTACGACCTGAATTCAATAATGCACTACCAACCCAAAGTAAGTATTAACACTGAAAAATACGAAAAAATTATAGATCATCATACTGACAAAAACCAACAACATAATGTGCACGTGCTCAATAGGAATTTTCGGTCAATGGTGGAAACACCATCCTGACAAAGGATCCCATGAAACAATTTGACATTGGTCAACGAGACGTACTGAGCTTTTATGACAAAAAACTAGCAAACGTCATGTACAACTGCAGCAGTACGGTATACGGTTCACAACTGGATCGTGTTAAGCCATAGTGAACTAACTCACTTTTTGCAGTTTCTGAGTTAATGCATAAAATGACCAGACTAAGATTAAGTCATGATCTAGAGATCATCAAGAATAAACTACTATGTTATTGGGCCAATTATAATTACACAGCACTATGAATCAATCGGAATAGCATGCAACCCTAACAAACCACACGTAAAATCATCGTTTTCTCAAACTGAAGTTTTTTGTTTTTTGAAGTAGGTACAGTGTACAGTAGGCTACATGTACTAGATTTTTTACGAGGACGCAGACTGGTCACACGGCTGTCTCATCTAGCCCTCAGGCTTTTTTAAAGCGAAAATACAGAGATAATGAGGTGAGGATGATGAAGATGGAATTGAATTTTATGAAACAGAAGGAAACGGTAGAAACCTGAGAAAACCTGTCCCTGTGGTGTCAGGCCCCAAACTTAATCCACATGGCACGAGTGAAGTGACTTAGTTCTACCATGGAGTTATAAGTTAGGTACATAACTCTATGGTATATAACCAGGTATATAACTCTTAACTTATGACTCCGTGGTTCTACTGTATATGGTTTAAAACGATCCAACTATTCTACTAATATTATTCTTGCCAATTACTAAAACCGCGTTTATTATTTTAACTTTTTAGACTACATAATATTCTGCAATCAATAAGCAGCCTTGTTGATTCATTCAAACTACTAATTTAATAAAGTTAAGCTAGTGTATAACAATAAAGCAAACATAAAGGTGTGATCAAAAAGTTCTGTGACATTGAATTGAGCGAATACTGTGACATTGTCCGAACAGGCATTTTTCAAGCTTTGTGATCATACACCTTTTTAAGTCCAAATTTGACTTAGTACATTTTAAAATCTCTTTCTAGGTCATTGTAAAGATAAAACAGATTGTTTGAACGATGGATATGTAAACAAACATTGCAAATGTATGTGTCTCCAGACGTTCACAGGCACATACTGTGAAACACCAATCATGCCTCCAGGTAGCCAATTTCTTTTTAGGAAAAAAAATATCAGAAAATGTTGAGTGTAATATCTGAACACTTATTTTGCAGCTCCAAAATGTGGAGGTTATGTATTGACCGATGGTGTTATTAAATCACCCAATTTTCCTAAAAATTATCCCATGGAGACCAAATGCATATGGTGGATTAAAGTAAATCCGGTCGATGGTTTGTTTACAAATTATAACATTTTTTAAATTAATGTTTTTACCAATTCATCGATAGGCTCCCGAATCCAAGAGGGTGATTGTAATTTTCAAGGAATTTGATCTTCGTGAAGCTGAGGAAAATTTTGAATGCAAAGTGGATTACGTCGAAATTCGAGGTGCCAATATATACGACGGAGAATTGTAAGCATGAAAGCTAGAATCATGACTTGGTAACCAAACAAAGAAAAAAAATTATAAACAATCTAATTTTTTTCTTTCTCACTTTTCGACAGTTATTGTGGAAATGCACTTGCAGGCCAAGGAGTAGAATCAAAAACCCGAGATATGATCATTTTGCTAAGAACAAGACACGATGACAACAAAGGATTCAAAGCTTACGTTATAATGGAGACTGAAAAGGAACGACAAATTCGACGAGCACGGATGAAAGCAAAATCTAAAAATGTTTAGTCAAATTTATCAAAGCAATAAAATAAAATAAATTACTTATTACAATTCTAAGTTTCTCTGAAAGTTAAGTTGACAATCTTCGCAGCCAAAAAAAAAAAAAAAATTGAGAAACTACGTCATTATGGATAAGTAATTTCTCCGAATTACCGGCACTGATAGTTTAGGTTTCAGATAACACTTTAAATGTAAAATCATTGGAACCAGGATCATTCAAGATAAGTGGGTTTTTTTTTTCCAGATCACTAAGGTTTAGTTTTAAATAATCTTTCTGATCCACTTGATCTCCATTTAACTTTAAAGTATCTTGTAAGTTTAATGGCGAAGTTTAAGATGTTTTAAGATGTAAACAGTCATCTTAAAACATCAGGATTTAAGATGTAAAATCCTGATGTTTTAAGATGACT
>JAQIWH010000851.1:0-39273 GCA_034695005.1 Cryptops parisi | reverse complement strand
TTAAATGGGCAGTTTGAAATGGGGCCTACATTTTCCAGCTGGCCTGGGCCTATTACTGGCTCTGCACGGCCCTGCATGCTGCCATTGAAGATGGGACAACACTTTGCATTACATCTATCCAAGCTTACAACCAGCAGAAATTAGAGACTATGCACACTTTTACCCAAGTGAAAGAAAACGTTTTGGACAATGCAATCCAATGCCTAACACCTGCAGCAATGTGATCCATTGATGACATTGAAGAAAATACTTTACTTATTATGCTCTGTGTACTGTTTCTTGGTACCATTCACTCTGACATCAGATCGCTCATGAGATTAGAGTGGTTCTCAACGTTGCATTGTTTAGATTCTAGATTTAGCCAAACCAAGAGTACTTAGTATTTTAGTTGTTTTAGCAGTAATCATGTGAAGCTATTTTTTGACTATCAAAAATCATTTGTTTATGTTTAATGATATGCACAGTACAATAAAACTTCACATGAGGGGAAGGGGTGAAACTATTTAAAACAAAAAGTGTTCCATCCATCTTGCTTAAAATCAATTTTGATGTAAAAAATTCTGATATAAACAATTGATAAAGAAATTCAGGTAAGTTCTGGTTAGTGCAAGGTCCGTCTGGTGTTGCTGCTTGATTGTACTTGGTTATGGGTTTATTTTGCAGGTTAAGTTGGGGAAAAAAAAACAAAAAATTAAATGTATGATGTTTTGTTTCCTTAATCTAACCTGCAAAATAAACTCGTGATTATATACAAGCAAGTAACGACACCAGACGGATCTTGCACTAACCAGAAAGCACCGAAGTTGAGAACTATTCAACAGAGAAAATCTGATGTTTGATGAAAATAATTTTATTTTATTTTTTGCTAGGTAACAAGAAGCTCTGCAACATTGAAGGCATAGTGTTGCAGAGTTTCTTGGTGACATCTGATATTTAAGAGTTATGACATAGACAAGATTTGGTAATGCACACTTTATCTTGATTTATCAGATGCTCAAATAGTTATAATTTGGATAATGATTTTTAAAGCATCATATATGTTTTTTAAATTTTTAATGGTATCTTAATCTATCTGGATTTCATATGTGAATCTATTAGAATGAAATTTATGGGATATATGATGTTTAACAGGGGTCTGAATTAATGTTTTAATCACACATGGTGTGGAAAGATTTTACTATGGTTGCCTAAATTGTGTGTGCGTCCTTATCTATCATTACTGGGCACCATGTTCGTTATGTGGTGAGAATAAACAAGGAGTATCTGGAAAAAAAAACTAGATGAATGGATCAACTCAACTTGGACATTCATAAAAATCGATTCCAGCTTTTGCATGTTGATATAGATGTATATCATTGTCTGTCGGCAATGGATGAGCTCAACTGTGACACAAACTTTTGTTGCACATAATAAAATTTTTATTAACCTAGCTTCTTTTGACAGCTCCATACAGTGATGAAACATACTGAATGAATGTTTTACTAATTAGCACAAACTTCCGTGACATGGAGTAGCTACAGCTACTGTGCAAAGAAAATTTATTTTGTTGAGCTCCTCCATTGCTTCTGTGTAAATTCCAGTCTTGGCAATCACTTTTAATATTTCTGATCCAGTGCATTGAAATCTGATAAATGCTAACCTTCAATCATTGCTGTTCAAAATTCATTATTAATTCAATTAAAGATGATTCCTCAACATTGTTGTTGTAGCTTGATGTTTAGGCAGGTAGCAAACTAGCGTTCAATTGCTCAATATTATCTCAATTTGTTGAATGACCATACATTTTGGATCATCAAAAATGGGCGTTCCAAACACTTTGTGTGACCAAAAAGGGGCGGTTCTTGAATTCAAAAATTTGGATTTTTTCTCAATATTTGCTTATTCAAATGTTCCTGCTGTAGGAAAGCACACATCACGTGTTCACATAAAAGGATTCAAGTGGCTGTCTGCATGTGACGTCAAGCATGAGAAACGTCACATGCAAATTTGACGTTGACGTCACATGACCACACTATTTGGTCATGCAAATTGTATGGTCATTCAAAACGATTGCTAGTTTCGAATGCTAGTTTGCTGCCTGCCTTAGAGTCCATATCTTCTTATCTTCCTAAATTGCTGCAGGCAATTTAATATTGCTCATGGAATTGAGAACCATAAAGGGCTTACTTTTCGTAAAGGAAAATTTAACAATGCTGGAAGTTATGGACCCTAATTGGTGTTGTACTGCAGCTATAATTTAACCCTTGCATCACTGTATTATAGAACCTCATTAAAATATGCCTGAATCATTGTATAAAGAGTGTGGTAACACTATTTTTTGCTTTTGACGTTGGCTTTCTATGTAGGGTGGATTTATCAAAGTAATGTACATTAATTTTGGCTTGCGGCAGCTAATTTACCATTAGTATATCTTGTAAACTCTTTTGGAATATCATTTTGTGAGATCCTTTATGGATGGGTTGAAGTGTTTTTGTAATGAGAGAATCCTATTAGTTTTTAACTGGTTCTTTATGTATCTGGGTTTTAACCTTACAGCAAGCAAAAAACAGTATACCAAACAGTTTATAGACTTACATAATAGAAGAGTGATGAAACCGGCAATACTGTTGAATAGCTTTGTTCCGATTGAGAAATTAATTAACTTAACCAATATTCTTCGCTGTTGATGAGTTAAATTAAAAGAATCATTCCATCAAGCTCTCAAAAAATAAAAATAAAATTTTATTGGAACAAGGACTCGATTTTGGTTCAGCACAATTCTATTTTCCCAATTTTTGGCTATTCAAAATTACTGAGAAATGTGAGTACGGTAATGATTAATTTTTAATGGTTGAGTCATTGAATTTTGCAGTTTTAAGTTTAAACCATATTGTGATTGAGGTGAATTACATACTACTGAGTTTTTCTGATTTACCTGACTTAAATGTTGTGTACAGGACATGAATTTGATTCTATTTACTTGTTTTTACTATTCTATTTACAAGTTTTGAAATTGTCAAAATCTAAATTTGTGTGAAATTTATAACCAGTTCTGTTCTTTATTTTAAACTTTTCTGTGCTACTTCGACATACTGTATTTACAATTCTTATGGTGTTTTCTCAATGGAAGCTATTCCTAAATTTTGAAATAACTATTGAAACTTTTTTTAATGGCATATGAGTTTCTACAGTGGTAATATTATGGTGGGATGCATCTTCATGAATTTGGCGACTGGAATTAAATCATTTACCATATCATGGTTTTACAAATATTTTACAGCAAACAAGGAGTCTGTGAAACAAAACTCAGGCTTTGTATGTATGAGTGTTCAGATTTCCAGATCAAATACTGTAAAATGTTTTATGAATATTTTGTATCTTCAATAAACAATTAGGGATACAAAATATTTTTGGGAACTGGGCTGGAAAGATTTTCTTTTATGGAAATGCATCCATGAAACTGCTTTTTAACATTCCTTATACAGTAATATGTTGATTAACCTAGTCAATTGGAAGCCCAGCGGCCAGACAAATTGTTTTAAGCTGTAGGCCTATAACATTTTAGACTGGTTACATATCGATTTTTATCTCATTACTGGTTAATTTAAAATTAAAAGAAAAATAAAGCATCTTCACTTTAATTAGATCACTTTGTTAAATTTTGGCTACACTGTGGTGGGCTTCTATGGGTAGATCAACTGTCTGGGCTTCTAGTGATCAAATGTCACTTTGGCAATTGACATTTGGGACATTGACTTCTACTGTATTTTTGCTTTTCTTTTTCTCTTTCTTATTCGTTTTCTTGCTTGGTGTTTCATCTGCTGGCATTGCATTGTCGTTCCAGTTGTATCTTGGAATCGTGTTATCAGTTGTAGTAATAGTAACTGGTGTTTTCTCATACTACCAAGAATCGAAAAGCTCAAAGATCATGGAATCTTTCAAGAACTTGGTGCCCCAGGTAAGACTGGGTATAAAGGGTATCCAGCAGAAAAGGATGTAGCAATGAAGGCTCCCCCCTGCCCCCCCTTCTGCAGTGTGCATGACTCGTGCTTGAACCCCTGATTTTGTTACAATGTCTCATATCCTTTCAGCTGTATCTTGGTGTAGTGTTATCCGTGGTGGTAATATTTACTGGCTGTTTCTCCTACTTCCAAGAAAGTAAGAGTTCAAGAATAATGGAGTCCTTTAAGAACTTGGTGCCACAGGTATGTTGATGTGGTTGAATCAACCAAAAACAACCCATTGATCAACCAATGGGTTGTTTTCCTTCAAACTAAGTCTTTACCGTTAAGTATGGTCTAAGACTTGCTAAATCCTGGAAAGAAATGCTTTACTTTTAAACATGAAAGAACACTTGGCAAGTGCTCTCTACAGTAATTCAAACACTTTGCTATTATTATGTGTGCTTAAACAAAGGACACCTTACAGTACAGTATTTCAATTGCTGTATGTATGCTACAACAGCAAAATAATTTCAAGCGTATTGAAAGCCTAAAGGGATATGAGATTTCAATTGCGTTTTTCTATAGTTCTAATTTTGTGTTGAAAACACAGGTCAGTATTTAAATATTCTTAATTTTAAATCACCGATCACTCAATAGTTCATTTTCACCCTGCTATTTGCACCTTATCCTTAATCATTATCTTGGCCGCTTTTAGGCGTTTTACTTCCTCCCTTAGATACAGCTTTCGAATTAATTTGCTGTAGAAATCATTATGATTTTACTCGATTTTGCTGTAGAAATTTTTGATTTTACCCGAATTTGCTGTGAAATCCTTATGATTTTATCCAAATTTTAGTTTAGTTTCTGGTTTTTCCTTTTGCATAGATTCCAGTGATTTTTTTTTTTAATTCATATTTTTCAAAGTACGTATTGAAAATGAAGCCAATTTTTAAAGTGGACGATCATTAAAAATCCAGGTACAGTATGTCATTCAAAAGTTAAAATCTACAGCTTTGCTAAACTGACAATGTCAAAATTATATTCTACATTCCCTTTCTTAGTATATATGAAACCTTGGATGTCGTATCGCAACACAACTTTAAAGATTGGTTTTGTTTTTGATTGAACATGTTAATTGCCACGTGAAAAGATTTAAGGTCCCTTTTCTATTGAGTGAATTTGCAAAATCGACAGATTAAAAACATTTTTTTTTCAATATAAAATGACAGCTATTAAACTATTACTGACACAACATGGTAACATGCTCCTGTTTATTGATATGTGACAATTCTGTTGTGCCCCATTGTACAGAAAAATAGTTGCTGGAAACACAAAGTTTTCTAACCCTAGACTACAGAAGCCTAGACTGAGGTTGAACCCTCGGTTTTATTGGCCTATCAATTGCGAGGCATGAAATGGCCAATCGGGCATCGACAATCATTCAGCCCTGGAAGTGGTACATTGCTAGGTCAATGACGATTGTTCTGGAAACTTGTCGCAACACCCTTTCACAGCCTTAGTCGTGAAATGTGGATACAGCTCGTTGTATGATGGGATACTTGCTAGTGAAGAATATTACAAAACTACTTTTTTTTTGAAGTCATCTTCATGGAATCCGAAGAACAGTAGATAACTACTTGGCAATTAACATGCGTCCGTTTTAAATTTTTATTCATAAATTTGTAATATAAAGCTTGTTTCAAAATTTTTGCTTTTACTGAAAAAAAGAATAAATTTTAATGAAAATAAAATAGTTACATTAATAATTAATAACTTGATATTATTTTTGTTTTTGAAATTTTTTTGTAAAGTAATGTTGCATATGCATAATCTTTCAGTATGCAACAGTTGTACGTGAAAGTCAAAAAATAACAATCAGAGCTGAAGAAGTGGTGGTTGGCGAAATATTAGATGTGAAATTTGGCGATCGCATCCCAGCTGATATCCGAGTAATATCTGCACATGGCTTCAAAGTCGATAATTCGTCCCTAACTGGAGAATCAGAACCACAATCTCGTAACCCTGATTTTACCAACGATAATCCGTTGGAAACTAAAAATCTTGCGTTTTTCTCCACCAATGCTGTTGAAGGTAATGAAGTGACTTTAGTGGGTTTTGGTGATTGTAGGTTTGTTTGGTTGTGTGTTTGTTTTTCAAGTAGTATATTTTTGCATCTTTTCAGGGACATGCCATGGAATAGTCATCAGCACAGGAGATCGGACTGTCATGGGACGCATCGCCAACCTGGCCTCTGGCCTGGATTCTGGAGAAACCCCGATTGCGAAGGAAATTGCCCATTTCATTCACCTCATCACAGGAGTGGCTGTCTTTTTAGGCATAACTTTTTTTGTCATCGCTCTTGCACTCGGCTACCATTGGTTAGATGCCGTCATTTTCTTGATTGGGATCATTGTAGCCAATGTCCCAGAAGGTTTACTCGCGACAGTCACGGTAAGAACCACGGACCAGGTATAAATGTGCACATATCTGTCTCGCATTTTTATTGACGTGTTCATTTACAGGTGTGCTTAACACTGACTGCTAAACGAATGGCTTCGAAAAATTGCCTTGTGAAAAACTTAGAAGCTGTGGAAACTTTAGGTTCCACTTCGACCATTTGTTCTGATAAAACTGGAACACTCACACAAAATCGAATGACCGTTGCCCACATGTGGTTTGATAACCAGATTATTGAGGCCGATACGACTGAAGATCAATCAGGTAAAATACATATTTTTTTCTACTTGGGTAATCTACATTTGATGCTGCTAACATTTGAATTTACATTTCCGAAAATTGCCACAAGTATGAAAACTGGTTCAAGTAACAGTAGTAGAGCAAGATCTAGAACAGGAATATAACTTAAAATTTCATGGATTGTGGTCAGGGAGCCCATCTCAGGATGTGGGGGTCATGCCCTGAGCACAGGTCCAATCTCTATCCACAACATTTTAAGTTATATTTCATCTTTATACCTATTATGTAGACAGCTTGCTAGAAATACTTTTAAGTGAAAATTTAAAATATAAAACCAGTATAAGCACATAACATGGTTGGTTTTAATTTACCCTTGGCCCTGGTAGGAATACTTCAAGCTCATGGCCAGGGTGCCCGTTCCCTAACAACGCCCCCTGTGGACAATGAAGATTAATTTTTAAATCATCGACTCGACTTGCTTGTAGTCAACACAATGTATCGCTTTAAAATTTTATTCACTTTGTTTTTAGGAGCCCAATACGAAAAAACTTCTCCTGGCTTTCTGGCCTTATCTCGAATTGCTATTCTTTGCAATCGTGCAGAATTTAAGGGCAATCAAGACAATGTTCCTATTTTGAAACGGTAAGAAATTGGCTTTGGCATACTGAATCTCTATCTGGTTTCAATTCTGCATTTGTTGAAAATTTCAATGTTGGATTTGATTGGATTTAAAGAGAGACTACTGGAGACGCCTCTGAGTCCGCACTGCTGAAGTGCATGGAGTTAGCTGTAGGAAACATTCTGCCATACCGAAACAACAACAAGAAAATATGTGAAATTCCATTTAATTCGACAAACAAATATCAAGTAAGTTTATTAATTTGTTTAGCTTTTTTTTTAATCCTTGTATAACTTTAATAATTTGCTGTTTGCAAGGTCATGTTGTTCATTTCTTCCAATGATTGTAAGCGTACATTTATTTAGGTTTCAGTTCATGAAACAGAAGATCCCAATGATCCTAGCTACCATGTAGTGATGAAAGGTGCACCTGAGAGAATATTGGAGCGGAGCGCTTCAATCTACATAAATGGAAAGGACAAACCGATGGACGAGGAAATGAAAGAAGCATTCAACAATGCCTATTTAGAGTTAGGAGGCTTAGGCGAACGAGTGCTTGGTAAGCAAATGTTTCAGTTTAATCCAGCAAGTGTTTCTTGAGTTAAGTTCACCATAAGACTATTTAACAAGATACTGTTTAAAAGCTTCACTGTTTTTCACTTTTTCCATTGATTATTTTCAGGTTTTTGTGATTTAAAATTACCGACCGAAAAGTTTCCTCCTGGCTATCCATTTGATGCGGATGAATCAAACTTTCCATTAGATGGTATGAGATTTGTGGGATTGATGTCTATGATTGATCCACCGCGAGCTGCTGTTCCTGATGCTGTTAGCAAATGTCGAAGTGCTGGCATAAAGGTAGAAAATTATAATTTGTGAATAATTTTTTTTTTTTTAGTTGTTAAAAATTCATTAACATCGTTGAACAAACTTTAATGTTGTTTTTTGTTTGCTAGGTCATCATGGTCACTGGTGATCACCCAATCACTGCCAAAGCCATTGCCAAATCCGTCGGGATCATCTCTGAAGGCAACGAGACGGTGGAGGATATTGCAGCACGCCTTAACATTCCTGTGGAGGAAGTGGATCCACGGTAAGTTATTTTATCCATTCATCACCGAGTAACGATTTTGAAAAATCACGTCGATTGATTTTTATGCTTCCCCCATCAGCGAAGCGAAGGCTGCTGTAATACACGGCTCTGAATTGCGGGAAATGTCTTCCGAACAACTGGACGATATTCTCCGTCATCATACAGAGATTGTGTTTGCTCGTACATCTCCGCAACAAAAACTGATTATTGTAGAAGGCTGCCAACGACTGGGAGCCATTGTTGCTGTGACCGGAGATGGTGTAAACGATTCACCTGCTCTTAAAAAAGCTGACATTGGTTAGTATCTTACTTTTTCACTCCTACTGAATTGAATGTTACACTAATTAAATCCTAAAAAGTTGCATACCTTGTTAATGTTTGGTAATCGTTGAGTGTGTTAAGTGTTGTTCAGCATTATACAGGTGCTTGCGTATATTCCAGGTGTTGCCATGGGTATCGCGGGTAGTGACGTCAGCAAACAAGCTGCTGACATGATTTTGTTGGATGATAATTTTGCATCCATTGTCACAGGTGTAGAAGAAGGTGAGCGATTTTTACTGTCATCTCTTTTTCATTTTCCAGTCAAAATGTGTGCATATCGTTAAAATTCTGCTGCTGACGATTATAGGTCGATTGATTTTCGACAACTTGAAAAAATCTATTGCCTACACCTTGACCAGTAACATCCCTGAAATTAGCCCATTCTTAATCTTCATCCTCGCCGATGTTCCACTGCCTCTTGGAACTGTGACCATCTTGTGCATTGATTTGGGCACGGATATGGTAAGTTTTGGATTTTTCATATTTCTTCACAAAATTCAAATTTGTTTAATACGTCGAGATAAATTGAATCTTAACTATTTTCTTTCATCGGAAAAAAAGTTGATTTGTATAGTGTTCTCCATTTACACTGCCATGTGCCGTAGAATAAAACAGGGCAACCACTTTTCTTTGACTGTGTTCGGTTATAATGCAGAATTTTTAAATAGTTTCCTGAAAATCTGTGGTGCATGGCATAAGGAGAGCTATTTTATTATGGGCTGCTGCTAATATATCTTTTGGTCTTGAGAATCTGGATTTCTTGTACTGTATTTTTATACAAACAATGTAACAATGCAGTAACTTATTTCTGCAAAGGATATATGTCATGATCGGTTTTTCAGTGTAGTTTGATGTAACTCTTCTTTATGATAGTGTCATGATGTTTCGTCCTCTGCTAAACATGTTGAATAATTGCTTTCTCTAGTCTTTTTGAGTCTTGGACGATAGCCACAATTATCTCAGGCGTTGTTTTAGCTAATCAAAAGATAGTTCAATTGCAAAGATGTGGTTACCAAAAACGTCTTATAAATTTTTGACCAAGCTAGAAAATGAAAAAAATTAGAAACTGGTTCACTATGATGCTGACGTCACAGATAATGAGCTTTGCTGAAAAGTTGCATTCGAAGTTTGGACAGAAAATCAATCATGGCAGATCAGCTTGAAGGTTTTGAAACTTGGTAACGAGACATTTCAAAGGAAAAAAGAAATATTCAACATTAGACTGTTTTATAGGCTGTAAAATTTTACTTACATTGATTCACATACTGTTATAAACATTTGGACCATGGGCCTAGCCATGTAAAATGACTAGTGTGGAACGAAAATTAATAATGTTGAATGTTTTTTGTTTTTTTTAATGAAGTTTCAAAATCAAATTTTTTTGAATGAAAGAACAATGGACATCAGTTCCAAATTGTTCTGTGGATCACTTTTCTCTTTGCATTTCCACTGATCTGAGACGAACTTTACTCCACTTCTTGTGGTGAATTTTTAATACTTTTTTTCTATTTCTAATGCTTTTATCTAAGACTATTATGTTTTCAGTTTTCTTTGTGGTGAAACATCACCAATACAAATATTCCCTCTTTATGAAATAGTGACAGACACCTTGGAGTTTAATGTGCAATTCAATTGAGAACACATGAAACCATAAAGTGACAAGTTTACATTTCTTTTTGAATAAACCACTTGCTTGAAATACGTAGGAAAGTTAGAGCGTTTATGCAGTAAAAATTGCTGCAAAGGCAAACCATGCAGAGCAAACTTCAAATTGGCCTCGACCATAATTAGTAACTGTAATTAGCATAAAAAAAAATTTACAAGTAGTTGCTTTATTTATCCCGTTGCTATTGTGCTAAATTTTGATTTAATGGAACAGTGCTTGTAGTAAAAATCGTCGTGTACCGGTTTTAGTTGAAGCCTGTAGCTATTTAAAAACAAGTACATGAATGAGCTTGTATAGTTACTTGTCGTGTTGTGTAGCTATGTGAAGTCTCGATATTTACTTGTTGGGTCATATAGTTGTCAGTTGCTTTATTTTTGCTCGTAGATATATTTGATTGTCGGTGTTGAATTTATTTGGTGCATGATTTAGTTTATTGTTTTAGTGTAAAGTTTTCAACGTCTGTAAATTTGTATGATGCAATGTTGACTAGTATCGATGTTTACTAGTATCATTGTTGAGTAGTATCCACTGCTTCAGTTGGCTTAAAAATAATAACTTGGGTTGAAAAAACAAAACACACTACTGTTAGGGGATTTCTGGTGCCTTTATGACTTTTTTCTTCCCTTATCCCCTATCGCTATTAACAGATTCCTGCCATTTCACTTGCCTATGAGGCTGCTGAGAGCGACATCATGAAACGTCGTCCTCGCGACCCTTTTCGTGACAAATTGGTTAACGACAGGTAACGGTTGAAATAGAGAACCTAGTCCCCCACCTACCCATTTGGGATTAAAAAATTTTACACCTTTCTGACCACCCCTATTTTTTAATTCACTACTTCTATTATTTTCATTACTATTTTCTTGCTTTCTATTTTCGAAATTTATATTTAAGGCTGCATTCAACTTGCAATAATGTGTACTGCCATCTATGGATTCTCAGTTTGTACGTTTTTTTATCAGAAGTGTTATGAAACTTCTTGATGAGCAGTTAAATGCACCCTTAGATTTACATTTTTCTATCTTCCGTAGTATTAAAAAAAAAAAAATCTATTTAAAATTTTATTATCCCTCTACCCGAGTTCTCAACCAACTGGGCCCATCAGCAAAACATGCAAGTTTGGCAAGGTTTTGATTTCTTTTGGAAAGCTTTGCAGTTTTTGATCTGCTTGTTTTCATTTTCTAAATGTTCTCAGTATGCTATCGATGTTGTTCTCATCGTCGTCATGTTATGTCTCCAGCACCTGTTTTCTCTTCTTTTTTTTTACTTGATCTTTCAAAATCTTTTCTACTCTAACCTAATCTAACAAATACTTATACACTGTGGTTTGCCTGCAGCGATTGTCTAGAATACAGTTCGGGGAAAACTACCTCGAAATGTAAGTGAAATAAGTGCTTTTGGCTCGGTTTTTTTCTATTTATGCTTGGACCATCTTCTAAGAAAGTGTGTCAGGATCAGGTAACTATGCAGTGCACATATGCCCATGCCATGTCTTACTTGCAAATTCTATTCCTGCAATAAGAATATGCTTTTCCAACTCTCTAACAATACATATCTTCATCCCACAATATACGTGCACATACCCCACTTTAAAAAGTATTTATTCTTTTCACCTCAAGAGTTTGGAAATTACAAATTTCAGATAGAGATTCATGATTGAAGTTGACTTTTATGACATTCACCACACTATTAAAATAGCATTTTAAACTGATTTTTGACTAAAATATTGACGTTATAGGTAACAAGTTTCTTCATTAGTGCATTAAAGTACCCATTTTGAACCCATTAAATACATCCATTACTGCTACTATTAAGTGGATCTTGATCATTGAGTATTGCATTTCCAATAAATTTTCAGTCACGCATTTCATAGTTGGAAAACCTTATTAAGAAGCTATTAGCAGTAATGTCTCATTGGTTAGTTTCATTTCATCAGTGGTTCATACTTGTTATAAACGAGATTATTTGATGATAGCTTCTCATTTACATGATACAACACATTTATCACTCTTGAAAGCATGTGTTCAAAACCTAATGTTTTTTCAATTTACAATTTCTCTTATTTTCTTTTTTCATTATCAAAGGATGAGAGGAAATACTTGGGAATTGTCATCACTGTGCTGCACTAGTGATCTGCATAATTGTCCAATTTAAATAATATAGTACAGGGTGCCTTGAGATGTCAGCATTTAGAAAATCCATTATTTTTTGTCGGGTTATACAAATGTGATTCTTGATCAAACAGAATTAGAAACTCAGTAGTTTAGGTGAGAATCTTGTAGCTTGTATCAGGGCCACAGTGACACTGTAGTTATTTTGCAAAATAGTGACAGAGCATGCGAACACAGGTTGTGTGGTGATACACAAAAACAACCAGCCCCCCTGCTGGCATCAAATGCTCTATAGTCAAAGTCAATCTAAAAGATCAGTGTTGAATCAGTTAGGACACCAATTCACACCTTGTATTCACCAGTCAAATGCAGTTCCTACTATCCTAACAATCCCAAGCTAGCAGCATAAGGTTGCAAAGTTTAAGGCATTTCTTGTCCCTGATTGATGCTCAGCCTGTAACTGATTCAATGCTGATCTTTTGGTTTGATTTTAAGTATACCACCTAAACATTCTTTTTTCCACCAAAACCACTCATGTGGAGGTGCACTAAGTCATATTTATGAAACACTGATAGGTTCACTATCATTTTAATATTTAGTTATGTACATGTTTTTTTTTCAAACTGTGTGATTAAAATGTTGACATCTCATGGTGGACATCCTGTGCATCTAATAGTACAAATATCCGATATTTACGCCATCTGATAGTCCAGCACAACATTTATACCGAGTAAAATTTTGAAAAGTTAATAGTTGGAACAGTTTTCCTAATTTAATCAACAAAAATGGTTAGTCCAGCAAGTCTTTGGAATTTTTAATGAAAGATTAATGTTCAACCAAAAAAAAAAAAAAACATGAACAACTGGACATCAGCACTCACTATATAACAACTTATTGTGGGATACAAATAATTTGTGAAAACTTTATAATGCAGAAAGGCAGTTTTGGTAAATAACCTCGAGTTTCCTCTGTCTTTGAACATTTAATCAGCATAATTTAAAAAATTGTTTTCTCTTTTTGCTTGTTCCGATTGCTTTTTTACTTTTTCTGTTTTCTATGAAAAATAGACTTTTAATCTTCTTTCATTTTCTATACATCTCCAGATGCATTCTTTCAGCCATTTTTCTAACTTTGTACAAAGCTCGATTTTGCAGTTCTCTTTACTGAACTTTGCATCTGTTCTCTGGCAGCTTGCATTTTTTCCACCACCGAAATGTTATATTTACTATGGTCAAGATTTAAATCATCTTTCCAGGAGTTGATGAATTCTTATGTGTTGATAAAGAAAACACGGATGTTTGAATTAGCTAAGTAATGTTGTATCGATTTCTTGAAAGATGAGGTTAAATTTTGCAATCTCCAAGATTCCCATTGGAGTGACTGAATATTTAACATTTCTATCATCATTCACTATTCAACCTGAGTTTGTTTTCTGCATGAATCAATGCGCTTTTGTTTTTACCACTGTCATGATTCAGAAAACCAAAACTGAGGACACAGTGACTTCACTTTTGTTTGAATATCATTCTGAGCATGGTCATCCCAATTTTATCACATAGGTTCCTGCCATTTCACTTGCCTATGAGGCTGCTGAGAGTGACATTATGAAGCGCCAGCCTCGTGATCCTTTCCGTGATAAGCTTGTAAATTACAGGTAAGGTTGAAACACACATTCAGTTTCCAGGTAATTTAATAAGCTCTAAAATAAGTATCAGAGGTGTGTTCTTCGTCGCTGCAACCTGGAACTAAGCAGAGTGACGACAATGGTTTAAACAGTATAGTAATGGTATATTCACAACTAATGCAATCAAAACTTGATCATTTTGTATGGGAACATTCGTCGAGTAATGCCAATAACGTTGTCGACCACAATTACTGAGCGTTTCACATGCTCCTTCACTTGTATTGTAACACTAGTAAGTAGGCCCACCATACAATGGACTGTGTTCACACCTGAGGCTATGAGAGGGTGTTGCAGCAAACTTCCAGAGTGATTAGCATTGACCTCAAAAAGTACTAGTTCTAATGTTGAATGATTGCCAATGCCTGATTGGTCAATGTTATGCCTCTCATCTGATTGGCCAATGCCATGCCTCTCACTTGATTGGCAAATACAACAGGCTTCAGTGTCAGGTTTTATGTCGGGGCTTTTATAGATTAGAGTGTATTAGAATGTTTTCAAAAATATGTTAAATAAGAAAAACGAAACAACAAAGTTTCACTTACATGTAATGTGGTTTGGTTAACTTTTGATTGCATTTTTGAAATTATAAAAAAGCTGTTTGCATCAGGATGTTAGTAAGTAATGACAAACATTTAGCATGAATTTGGATTTATCATATTGCAAGCTTGTGTTTCCACTTGTATATAATTGGGAAAGAACAACTACTCCAAGGATTTTAACCATTCAGGGAAAACATTTGTAATAGTAACCAATGGCTGGATTTCATTAACTGTTTAACTGTTTTTAATTTGCTTTATACTGATTAACCAGCTAAAATAATAATCAGACTTAAAAAGCTATTGGAATTTATTTGTACAAGTGGAAATAATTTTTGAAATTTTATGAGTTGGCATTGAGTTGCATGAACAAACACACACGATAGGTGAGTTATATGTTTCAAAAGTTCTTAAGACATACCGCATGATGGTGGAGCAGAATTGGTAAGTGAATTACGCAAATGGCCTTGTTCTTTCCCCCTCCACCCTGTTTATCCATGCCTATTTACGTGCTACTTAGAAGTGAGTACGAAAACCAGCTTTACTTTAAAGATACTGTTAGATGAACGAATGGTTTGTTTAATGCAAAACGTTTCCCGTGTATCTTGTAGATTGATTAGTATTGCATACGGTCAAATTGGCATGATGCAAGCCGCTGCAGGATTTTTCACCTACTTTGTCATCATGGCAGAAAACGGCTTTTTGCCCGATAAATTACTTGGGCTCCGCAAATATTGGGAATCAAAAGCATTCAACGATGTTGAGGACTCATATGGACAGAATTGGGTTTGTGTTGTTACGTTATTAGATGTACTTTTGGTTTTGCAAAATTTCAGTAATGGTTTGCTAATATTTTATTTGTATGTGGGTTTTAGACTTACGAGGACCGTAAAATTCTGGAATATACGTGTCATACGGCATTTTTCGTTTCCATTGTGATTGTGCAATGGGCAGATTTAATCATCTGTAAAACACGCCGTAATTCCGTTGTTCATCAAGGCATGAAGTAAGTAAAACATTTAAATGATATGAGAATACACTTATTGGACCATGTTAATCTTCTGACAAAAATCTATCACTTATTAACTTATGCAGATAACTTATTTTGTCCTCTCTTTAAATTGGTAAAACATCAAAGGTTTACCATTTTGAAGTAGGAAAGATTACAGACTTGTTTTATGTTGAGAGCTTTTTCAGCTGGTTTAATGCCTTTCTTGATTTGGATTATTTAAATTTATTTTTGTTTCACTCAACTTGGACCATAAAATTTTATGGTTAGTGTAATTATGAAATCTAATAATAAGCAAAAATTCTTTGTAAACTTTCAGGAATCATGTATTGAATTTTGGTTTGGTGTTTGAGACAGCCTTAGCTGCCTTCCTCAGTTATACACCAGGAATGGACAAGGGTCTCCGGATGTATCCTCTTAAGTAAGACATTGTGCCTTTTTATTTTATTTTATTTTTTTACTGCATAGTTTGTAATGCCAGCAGTATTTAAACAGGTTATCTGTTTCTTTTTTTTTATGAAATCTATTTGGTTCACCATTTAACTTACAGAACGCCATTCTTGCCTGTAGTATATAATAATTGTCAAGAGTCTGTTACTAGTTTGTAGGCCTATTTATACATATAATCAGAGCTGGGCACAGTTAATCGTTAATCCGTTAAAACATAAGAGCACTTCCTTATTAGATTAAAAAATTAAGGAATTTTATATCTTTTAACATAGTGGTTAACGGATTAATGATTAACTGTGCCCAGCTCTGATATAATATAACCCATCTAAATATCTACTTGAATGTCAGTCGTAATCATAACAACTTGTAAAAAGTCATAGCTAGTTAAGAAATACTGTGAACAAATACAAAGTATCTTTCTCGTTTGTTTACAATAGAAATTGTTAGCACAGTATTGGCATTGCAACTTTGTGTTCAGTTATATTGGCTACTTATAGATTAGTTTTTGATATTGTTTGGCTAACTAGGTTTTGAATATTAGTGACCAATTGTTCCAGAGTACTAGTTAAAGTTTATTGAAATATCCATATTTGTAGCTAAACTGATACTGAAATGTTTTGCTTTAGGTACATAAAATAACTGTTTTAAGTGATACTGTAATTCAATGGCATCAATTTCACAAGATTCTTTCTTATCCATTTGCTGCATTAATGCAGTCAGATCATTTACCGCACATGTCAGGATGCTTATATGTATATATCGTTACAATTGTTAATTATTTTTGTCATTTATAGGATTTATTGGTGGTTACCAGCGATACCGTTCAGTATCCTGATCTTTGTTTACGATGAAGTGCGTCGATTCATCTTGCGACGCAATCCTGGTGGATGGGTTGAATTGGAAACATATTATTGAGCCCTTCCCTTGTCTTCAGTGACCCCAATGGGACTGGGACTCGTCTGCTTTCAGAAGTTCCCAGTTTTCCTAGGGCTAGTGCACAGAACTGCCTATAGTAGAACCAAGCATTTTGGACAAGTATCTAACACTGAAGGCATTTATTTATTTCATCCTGTAAACCAGTCGAAGAATCTGCAGTTCTATGGCTTTTGTTTTCATTAGTGCTGTACGTAGTGACTCCAAAGGAACTCTGTTCTCAGATCTCTTCCCATTCATTGCCTGTATCTCCTCCTCATCCTAGTGTTGTCTCGCCTACGTAAAAAAAAAAAAAAGGCCACAAAATTGTGTAGAAATATTTAAGCGTGCAACACAACAGTTGCCTGTTTTCCCGTACTGCTGGGGGATGCACATACGGAAGGACTCATTTCAGGCAATGCACCCAAGTTGATAAAAGGTTCAGCAAGTATTGGGAAGTTTTAGTTTTGAAGCCCCACCTGCTCAACACTGCAAAACTGTGCTACTGTATTCAGCCACCAGTGTGTGTATCTCGCCAGTCAACTTGTAGCTGCCAATGCATCTTGTAACCGCTAGATTGATTACAATAGCAATATACGTTCTGCTTGTACAGGCCAAAAAAAAAAAATAATAAGTACAGTCTTCGGGGAGGGGTAATGGGGGAAGAAATCTACCGTTAATAGAAGTTATGTTCTAAACAACAAACAACAAAAGAAAAAAAAAATAATAACAAAAAAATTAGTCAATCAGGATCAAGGAATGTAAAGTGATGGGAAGATCGAAACTGTTGGGGAAATTTGTTGTGCTGTGCAGTTTTTGACTTTCTCTTCACTTTTTATTGGATTTAAAATTTCTTTGCAGATGAGGCTCTGTTAAAATTGTTATGGTAAAGGTTTTTCATGGAGTGCTGCTACTACAGTCGAGCGCCTTTGGAAAGGTTGAGACATTTTTTGGAGCTGGATCGGAGAGGCTAAATCATTCGAGTCTTATTTGTGTGCCTGAGAACCTCACTGCTATTTACTTCCATATGAGTCCTTTGGTTATAAAACTCTGGGGCTTTTTAACTTTTATCAATTCTGTAGCTTGAGGATCAATCGCTAGATTATTTTACATAGTTTATCTTTTGCGTTTGCGTTTTATCAGCAATTCTATCGTACGTTAACATGTTATATTTTTTACCAACCTTAGCTTTGTTTTCTTGAACATTCCAAATTTTGTTGGGATTGTAAGAACCTCATTTCGCATTTATCAAGTTTCACTGTCTTCACTTCATCTATCCAAGGTCATGTAGTTCTAACACGTCCATAAAAAAAAATTTTCCACCAGGTTTTTCCCCTAAGCAGCACTTTGTTATGTAGAATATTGAAAAAATTCTACCCTTTAGTCTATTTTGGTATACAGTTGAAGATCACTACTAACTATTACTTCTAGGAGGTGTGGAGAATTCTAAGAATCAATTGTGTAAAAAAAAAAAAATTTAACAACAATAATAATAATTATAATAATAATGAAGCTTTTATCATTTAATAAGTCCTAGACTACCAATGCTGTAAATTCTGCACAACTAAATACGAGTAGAATGTAGTTGGTGTATTTACCCTCTTCAAAATAATAAAAAAAAAATATATGTAAAATGGAATTTAGCAGTACCCCCTCCCCCCAAACAGCAAAACGATCAGCTCGTAAACAGTACATAAATATTACTTTTGTTGTGGTAATGTAGGAGTTTAGGAATTGCAGTTTTAAGGGGCTGATAAGAAGCCTTCACCTTGTTTCCTTTTATCAGCTGACATGTGGCCATTTACCTATTACTATATCTACCCAACTGATGCATAATTGGGTAGTTTATGAACAGACTTTACCAACCTACTGTGTGGGAAAAGTACTATCGTACTACATTGTCAAACTCGCTCCTTTCATAAGAAAAGTCACCAGGTCCAACAACCACTGCTATTAACGTGTGTTCAAATTGTCAGGCCGGCTTGTTGAAGGCATTTTAAAAAAACAAACAAAACAAGCATGCAGTGATTATGGGTCTTGATGTTTAATCAATTTTCATTCAGGAGTGCAGTCACAATATAATGTCTGTATTTTCTTTTCTTTTGGGTCAAAATAAAGTTCTTTTAGACATGAATATAACTTTTGTGCTTATGTGTGTAATCTACAGTGAGTGTCTTAGCAGTCGAGTTTTCTACTGAATTTGGACTGCTAATACTGTACCGGCAGTTAAAAAGTTTGCCATTTTCTGCCGCTGTTACAAGAAATGGTTTGTACAGTATAGTACACACTCTAGTAGATGTAGTATAATACAATGATATTGCTATCGAAACTTCTCGTCAATTGTTGATGTTTTCATCTTGTTACGTTTCAATAAATCCTGGTTGTACTTGGTCTCTGCTTTGGACCATTCATTTCTGTGTTATTTTTTTATAATTTCAATGTATCGGTACTTTTAATATTCAAACTAGCTATGCTACGCCACCACTCTCAAGCTAGTGTTTACTAGTGGCTATTAACTAGCTATGCTACCCCTCTCAAGCCAAATGCTTTGGGTTTCGATTTTGTAACCAATTTTGAATGCAAATTGAAAAACTTTAGTATAAATGGAATTGGTACAATCCAACAAAAAAATTAAAAATTAAAAATTCGCTACTGTGCTTCAAGTGTCTAGTAAAATGCACCAGTTAGTGTTCACTTGAACTTGTGTGAGACTTGAATCAAAATTTGTGCCAAAACATTCGAGAATTTTCTTGTTTACCACTTTTATAAAAAAAAGAATTGGTAAAATCAGTTTTCATTTTTTTGTTGATATTTATATAGTTAAAACAATGTTCTATAGCAAGGTAGTTAATTATAAGTATAAAGTAAATATGATAGTTTCTAAAAATATGGTTTAGAACATACTACTTGATGTCTAGTACTTTAATTCATTAGAAAACCATCTAGAATTTTTTTGGGAGGGTTTGCTTTTCCCAGTTGCTATATTTTTACAGAAACCAAGGTACAGTATAATATCCCAAGTACAGGTAGTTCTTGATTTGCAATTAAAATCTTGCAAAACTGATTGTCCTAAATCGAAAATATCATTAATTGGAAAAACCATTGACATGAAAACACAGGAAAAACAAATAGGCCTACTGTAGTAAAAGCTGATGGATGTTTTGGTGGTTCAATTTTTGATTTTGGAAAGAAGCACTGAAGAAGACCATCCATGGGTCCATGAAAAAGTGGTCATTCAGAGAGATGGTCCTCGAATAGGGGAAACATTTGTTATCAGCCAAAATTTAATCTGGAAAAAATTGGTTTTTTTTGTGGAGGTGTTACTTAAAAAAAGTTTCCACTATATTTGCTGGCCAGTTGTTACCTGTACACCACCACACAAAATCACATAATAGTCGGTGTCACATACGAGTAGGCAGTGCAATAGCAAAATTGTATGGAACTTGCATAAATTGAGAACTTGCTGTACTTTAATATTTTTTATTGTATTGGTATAGTTATTTGTAACCCACTGTGGTTGAGTTGTTGAAGAGCATTTTATTTCTCATTTCAGTTTTTAACATTCGACGATTAGGCTGGTTTAGTTTGTTGAACTTTGGATCAAAATGCCTGTGTTTTGGAAAAAACTTACTGCCAAGGTATGCTCACTATGTCTTGCAAATGGTTACTTGTCCCAGATAGTTTCCTGACATTTTAGATTTAATGAACAGTACTTTTTCATTATCGCCAGGGCGAGTCTTGAGTTGCTATTTGCTTGTACTTGGTTATGGGTTTATTTTCCAGGTTAGGTTAGGAAAACAAAATTATCATACATTTAATACGTTACTTTGTTTTTTCTAACCTAAAATGCAAAATAAACCAAGTACAAAGCAAATATCGACATCAGACTCACTCTGGTTATAATGGGAAAGTATCTAAGGAACAAAGTTGTCAAGTTATGTGATCAAGAAATAAAATAAAAAAATCTTCATCTCACTGACAAGAGTAGAATTTTTTATGTTTTTTTAATGATTAAAACTTGCTTACTGTATATTTAGTCAGTTTAGTAAATGGTCTTTTGTTTCCATTCTTGATCACTGTTCAGGGTTGGGAATCTTGTGATAGATTTCAATCTGTTTCTTTAAATGTTACCTAGTTTCGGAAGAAGAAACTTGATGATGAGAGGAAGATGGAGGAACTGAAGCAAGAATTGGAAATGGTAAACTTAGGTTTAATTGAAATGACAATTATTATCGGGATGCTCAAAATTATTGTCAGATCTTCTAGGTTCCCAACCTGTGGGTTGCTCCCATGAGAGATGTAAAGTTTTTCTCAGGGAAACACTGCAGTTATTTTTAGTTGCAATTATGTATCAGGTTAAAATTCCATTCTGAGAAATCTATATTAATGTTTCCTGCACCGTATTAAAAATATTTTAATGCAAATTTTTAAACTCGGAAAAAGGTTGGGAAACACTGGTTTAATGAAAGAATAATAAAACTGGAATTACCAAATCAGGTTCAATTATTTATATGCGTTCACTGTAGGAAAAATATACCACGATCACAAACAACTTTTTGGAGACACCAATCTCCAAGAAGTTATTTCTTTACTGTGTGACTGAAATACAGTAATAATGGGCACCTCCTGAAGATAGTTGGAAGATGCAGTGCTATGTTATATGGTGGACAAAATAGGCATTTACCTGGGGTTCGTCGATTCCCAAGGGGCGCCCAAATTAATTTCTTTGTTTTTGTTTCTGTAAAAGAAACCCAACATTTTAAAATCAACTGAAGGCATTAGTACAAAAGGTGTTAATTTGCTTTTGGACAATTTCGAGGAATACTCGTTTAAAGTTCTGTACTTGCCTTGCTGCGTATGGACCACTTAACATTTCTTGCACTAATATCTTTGCATGTAGTGTTGTTTTGCTCAAAACGGTGTGTTTAGGAAGGTAGAACGGCACCTAACACATTTGAAAATGACTTAACACCCTTTTGCACCAATGTCTTCAATCCATTTCAAAGCAAGGAAACCAGAGACAAGGGATTAGTACTCCAATAAGCAAAATACTTTGTGACATTTTCTCATTTTCTTAATTTATTTACAATACTAAAAATGACTTCATTTACACTGTTTAAACAATTGGGGTAAGCAGGGGCCTTAATTTTTTCTATTCTATATTTTTTTAACCCCCCCCCCCCCAAGGGTCATAACTGGCAACTGCAAAGGACAGTACGTATTTTTGTGCACATTATAAAAAGGCAAAAAAAGTTTTTCCTAAAGATTCCGATTCCAAGAGGCCTCAAATTAACTTTATATTTTTTTGTTTGTAAAAATTCAATGTTTGTTTATGCTTATTGGTAGCCTACAGAGTACAACAGTACCGGTATTCCACTTTTGAGCACTTTTCAATTGCATCCTTTTTATCATTTTGGGCGTGTGCTTCACTCTTAAGGCAACATCAGCATCAGCACTATCAGTGTAATTCAGTACGGTGATTTTACTTTTTCAGAACTTTCACCGGCTTAACCTTATGGTACAGTGATACACTCAATAATGGTAGTTTAAAAATTTTTTTGAGCTTCAGTTTGTAGGCATCTAAATGTGATAGCAAAAGGTCACAGTTTAAACAAGTCAAGTGTTTCTTTAAGCTTGGTAAACTGCTGTTTAGATGCAAAAGAATACACGTTTTTTATGGAGATAATATTTAAAAAAAGTGCAATGCACGATTCGTTTAATTAGTTTAATAATGAACTGAAAACAATGCATAGCTCATTGATTGAATTCCTCCACACACACAACACGTTCTTACACATCCCCCAAATAATTACAGTGCCTGCTTATTCTGCTTACACATGGTATGCATATGCAGCAATGTCTCACAGAATTTATTGTCATAGCCCAGCTCAGTTTGGCAGCTCAAACTGTTCGCATTCTAGCATGCGATTTTGAGAACTTTCTGAATGCCTTATTAACTATCCTCAATTTTACAATATACAGCACTGTAAATTGTTTCTGTTTAATAGGATGAACATACAATAGCGATTGAACAACTTTATGAAAGATACACAACTGTTCCAAATAGAGTAAGAAATATTAGGAAAATAGTTGTTATAAGCGTTTGAGAATTTATGAATTTAGGATTGCACAAGAGGATTAAAATCCATAATAGGGTTTAACACATGTTCAAGCAAGGGATATTTTGATTCGGGATGGGCCCAATGCCCTCACCCCTTCGAAGACAACTCCGGCATGGGTGAAATTTTGCAAGAACATGTTTGGCGGATTTGCTTTATTACTGTGGATTGGTGCTCTACTTTGTTTTATTGCTTACGGTATCTCAGTAGTAGCTTATGATGATGCTCCAATGGATAATGTAATTTATGATTTAATTGAATATTATAATCCCTTGTTATCCATGGAGGTTGTGTTTTAGGAGTTACCAAAATTATGGGTAGGAAAACTAAGGTTTAACATAAATGAGGGCTTGTGCAGAAAAGAACATTAACTGCATTGATTACGTGTATTTAACAGCACATCATAGCACTTCCTAACCTTTGAAGACCTCTTGTCATATGAAACAGTTGCGCAATTTTAGGTATGGCAACTCGGAAAAGTTGTTGACAACTGTGATGTTACCTTCTTCCCAAACAATGATAACATTGGCAAGAAGCTGACGTCACAGTTACCCATGACTTGCTACACCAAAAATTGCGTCGTTATACCAGCTATGGATTAAAATATAATTTGGAGAAAGTAACACCATCTGTGAACTGAGATACTAATTAATGTTGGTGAGCTGGAATAGTATTATGTAACATGTGCTATTTGATAAATTAAAAAAAAATAATCAAATCAAAACTCACAAACCATGGATAACGAGGAATAATTGAAGGGCCTGGTGTAAAAGAATGTTAACATTTTTTGTCTCATAGAGAAGCAATTTCGAATATGTTAAGTGCAGTTCTACCTTCCTGACGCATTATTTTAAGCAACAAATAATATATGCAAAGTTATTTAGTACAAGAGGTGTGAAGTAACCCATGAACAACAAGGCAAATTCAGATATTTAAATTTGTTTTCCTTGAAATTGTGAAATTGTTAACTAACACCCCTCTTACACTAGGCCCTTCAATTGTATGGCTTGGCTATCTCATTTCAAAAGTGCACACACTACTAATACCATGTATATTTTAGCTTTATCTAGGAGTTGTACTTACCAGTGTTGTTATTGTCACTGGAATTTTCTCATATTACCAGGAATCAAAGACCTCTAGAATAATGGAATCGTTTAAAAAGATGGTTCCTCAAGTACAAATTATTTGACATTTTGTAAGTTTGCTTCGTTTCCTACAACCCCTCTACGTTAAAACATGATTGTCAAAAATTGCAGTATGCTGCTGTGTTGAGAGAAGGAAAAAAGGATATCATAAAAGCTGAAGAGTTAGTGGTGGGTGACATTGTTGAAGTAAAGTTTGGAGACCGCATTCCAGCAGATATTCGCATCATCTCTGCTCACGGTTTCAAAGTGGATAATTCTTCACTTACTGGAGAATCAGAACCCCAATCTCGCCTGCCACAAACTACCAATGAAAATCCACTTGAAACCAAAAATTTAGCCTTTTTCTCAACCAATGCTGTAGAAGGTGACATCTTAACCAACTCACATCCATTTAAAATATATGGTGTTTGCGATAAATCTATTACTTTTTGATTGGTTGTAACTTCGTGATCATGGTTGCATGTAAAACGAATTGTACTAAAACCTGTAGGAGTTTCTTGTGCATATGACATCGTTATGGCCTCGAATAATTTTGAACGTGCAGATCTCAGTGCGAAAAACACGTTTTCAAGCGACTTGCCTTAAAGATTGTGAATTCATTAGCAAATAGCTTGTTTCGAAGTGATTCACTGAAAACGTGCAGATCTCATTGTAAAAAAGCACGCGACTTGCCTCCGACTTCAACGGCTATTTCTGCATTTGTTTTAATTTTCCTATAACTCGCGTTAGCTCACTGGAGTTCGCAGCTCAGCATGGGGCTTCACTCAAGTGCTGCATAAACAGCACTTTCTGTTTTGCGCAAAAGTTGGTGGAAGAGTTACTTTTAGCACTTTGTGTTGGCAAGTAACTCGTACACTATCACTTATACATAGTTACATCGCTATTTATTAAGTCGATCGAACGATTTACAGTATTTATAAAGTGGTACATTTATCGCGAACATCGTGTAGAATCAATGCAATAAAATGTAAATGTTCATTTTACTTCAGGTACTGCAACTGGTCTCGTTATTCGGACTGGAGATAAAACTGTAATGGGACGCATTGCAAAACTAACGTCAAGTTTGGAATCGGGCGAAACCCCCATCGCCAAAGAAATTCGCCATTTCATTCACTTAATCACTGCAGTAGCTTTCTTTCTTGGAGTGGTGTTTTGCATCATTGCATTCATATTGGGATATAATTGGTTGGATGCCATAATCTTTCTAATTGGAATCATTGTTGCGAATGTGCCTGAAGGATTATTAGCAACTGTCACAGTAAGATTTTCTTAGTATATTTAACTCTCCTTCTTGTCAATTATTCTAGAGTGCAGTAAAGTGAATGAGTTTTAAGGCCTTTTGACACATGCCACAATTTTTAGTGTGGAAAGTGGAGAAATTTGAGGACATCTTTGACTTCAGTTTCTTGCCAACCTGTTTTTATTGGTTGGGCAAGATGCACACGTTACAGTTGTCCACGAATGGCTCCACTTTTCACAACACAAACTGTTTATGTCAGGATGGCCTTTCAATTTTCAGGTATGTTTAACGTTGACAGCGAAACGAATGGCTGCAAAAAATTGTCTCGTGAAGCATCTAGAAGCTGTTGAAACGCTTGGCTCGACATCCACTATTTGCTCTGACAAAACTGGCACTTTAACACAAAACAGAATGACAGTTACCAATATGTGGTGTGATGACAAAATTATGAACGTTTCTAGTGATGAAAATCAAAACAGTAAGTTGATCATGCTGTTAAGATTGTTAGTGTTCATGAGGGAAAGTGTTGAGTTTCTAGTCTCGATATTTCCTGCTCCACTACATTAAATATGTAACCTTACTGTCCTGTCTACACTGACATGCCATGAAATGTTGGCTACTTGAATTACTGATATTTTTCATTTCTATTGGCACGGAAATAAAACTTACGAATGTATTTTTATATGTTGCCAAGGTAAGCACCATACTGCTTATAATGTTTTTGTTGTTGCCGACATGAAAAATATAATTGTAGACAAAATTCTGGTTTGGGACTATCTAGTAGTCTAAATAGTTTTACACGCCGTATTTCAACTGTAATGCATTGACTGTTTCTATTATAGAAATATCATATGATCATGAATCAGTTTCTTGCAACTGCTTAATTTTGTGTGCTGCTTTATGCAATCGGGCTGAATTTTTACCAGACCAAGACGACATACTCATCTTAAAGAGGTATGAGATAAGAAAAAATACGATTCGGTATTTTCTCTCCACCATTAAAGGGCTTCGGGCAATATAATGATAAACCACGTTTTTTGGAATTGTTCAGAAGAGCCATTTTTCTGGTGATAAACTTCATAAAGCACCATACATGAGCAACAAGGTGATCCTCTTTATTATGCTGTCATTTTTTGAAAAATCCAGGAAGTGGTAAAGTAACAAGCTAGAAACTGTACTAAAGGACAATTTCTTGTAAAAATGTCATCTTTTTTAGGGAAAAGTGTGGCTTATCATTATATTGCCCGGAGCCCTTCTGCTAATGAAAATATTCAATGTAGCCTACTGTATAGTAAAATGGTTATCAAGATTGAATTTTTGTTTGAATTAAGAAAATATTTTAAAACATTCGCAAAGTTCTAAGTTTCTAACAAAAATGATAATGTCATCAAAAGCGATCTTCTGCAACCAGATGAAAATTAATGGATAATTTTTAACATGTTTTATAATAATGCTAGAAAATTTTCATTAATGAGTAGTATATACTACTATATACTCTATCCCAAATTAGCTGGCACAGAATTTGCTATACTATACTCTATCCCAAATTAGCTGGCACAGAATTTGCTTGAGGCAGCCAAGGGGCGAGCTAGGTGATTTGCAAAGTGTGAGAGAACCATTCAACCAGCTCGTCAACCATTGGCTGATTCATCTCGCTGCCTCCAATTCTGCCTCTAATTCTGTGCCAGCTAATTTGGGATAGAGTATAAAGTTGGTGTCAACCCGTGTGCAAACTCATAATGTCAATCCTCGATTAGCGGCTATAAAATCGTTATTCGAAGCATAATGCACTAATGTATTGTACACAATACATATTTATTAGAAGGCACAACATGTGAAAGTGTTTATTCAATTCCGTTTCGCACTGAGATCTACATGATTTAATCCAAATTTTTGAAATTAAACTATTTGAGCTAAATTCGCTTTGCATATGATCATGAATCAGCAGTGTGGTCTGCACATGAGCTAAGTAAACACTTTTGTTTTTTGTATACCCATGACATATTACACTTTATAATATGTCATAGTATGCTTATAACACAGCGAATAGCTACAGCTTTGTAGTGCATTCCTACCGAGCATAGAGCAATAATACAGCTTTTGAAAGCTTTACAGCATAACACCGCGCAAAGCTGTAACTACAGCGATAACTTATATTATGCGAATGTAAAGTAAATGACATTTTAACGCATAAAATTTTAATTTTGTAGGTAAGTACACATTCACAATCTAAGCTAACAAAAATGTTTTGTGGTTATAACTAAGTACAAATATTTTTATGAAGAAAAATTATAAATTTATGCTAAAACACTACACAAACATTTTATAAAGGGTCATTTTGCTGTTGCCCTTTATGATGGTATTGTCTGGTGTGGTCTGCATCTCCCTAGTGACGCCAGTGCGAGTGGTTCAACTTAGCTTAACTGCTTACTGTCATATACAGGAATACCATGGGTGATGCCTCGGAATCTGCTCTTCTAAAATGTGTTGAAATGACCATTGGCGATTGTATGAAAATACGAACGGTCCACAAAAAAGTATGCGAGATTCCATTTAATTCGACTAACAAGTACCAGGTATCAATTTTCAATGGTTGTAGACACTTTTGGAATTGTTTATGTAGTGGAATGAAAATCAAATTTTATGTATTTTAAGGTATCCGTACATGAATCACCTGACCTAGAAGGCAGTCATTATTTACTCGTCATGAAAGGAGCCCCGGAACAGATTCTAGAGCGATGTTCCACTATTTACATCAATGGCACTGAGCTACCTTTGACAAAAGAGTGGATAGACAAGTTTAACAATACTTATGAACATCTTGGTGGTTTGGGAGAAAGAGTTTTAGGTAAACAAATGGGTTATAGTTATACCAATGGCTTACTTAGATTAATGAAATAATGTTTGCTGATAGGATTTTGTGACAAACCACTTCCTGCCAATGAATTTCCCATCGATTATCAGTTTGATGCGGATACAGAAAACTTTCCGTTGCAAAACCTTCGTTTTATTGGTTTAATTTCTATGATTGATCCACCTCGAGCTGCAGTTCCTGATGCTGTCAAAAAATGCAGAAGTGCCGGCATAAAAGTACGCAGTGCTAAAACAGTATCAACAAATACGATAACAGAAATTTTGAATAGTTTCTTCACGCGTTTAATTGTATATTGTTGACTATTAATCTGGCATCGGACATGCCAAATAAACTAATATATGATACTTTTTCAACAAGGTGATCATGGTGACAGGTGATCATCCAATAACAGCTAAAGCAATTGCAGAAGAAGTTGGAATTATTTCTCCACAACAAATGAAGTACTTGTTTATTATTGAGTCGGTTTTTGTTTTATTATTAGTGCTACAAGCTGTAATGGTTGTGCATGTAAACTATGTTGAATGTAACAGGATGATGCAAAATAAGCTGAACGGTGTGTTTTCTTTGTAACTTCAGAAAGAAATGAACTATCTAAACGGTGAAAAAAAATTTGGTTCATGGACATTTTTCAAATCATATGTGAAAAATAGGGTACTTTTCGGTTATAGCCAGGTCAAGTGTGATGTTGCTATTTGCTTGTACTTAATTATGGGTTTATTGTGCAGGTTAGGTTAGGAAAAACAAAGAAATGTATTAAACGTATGATATTGTTTTGTTTTCCTAACCTAACCTGCACAATAAACCCATAATTAAATACAAGCAAAAAACATCAAACTGGGTCTGGCTATAACCAGAAAGTAACAAAAATAGTATGAGCTGAATGAACACCCATTTTTTTTCGCAAAAATGTGCATTCTTCCCGGCATTCTTTTATTCAAAAAATAAAAATACGATGGAAATGCAAAACCGCAATGAAAATTCGAAAATGCGATGAAAATTTAATGAAAATCTTAAAAGGCGGACAATTCAACTAAATCATGCAGGATGGCCTCTATGGATTTGTGGTTATTGGAATACACTTTATTTTTAGTTGCACCAAAGAAAAACGTCTGTGACAGAAAAGGTTTCCTAGAATCACACTCTGTTTTACCGTTTAGATTGTTCATTTATTACATTTTGTTCCCAAGATACAGAGAAAACAAACGGATCAGCTTATTTTGCGTCGTCTTATAGTTATGTAGATTTGAAACTCAACTATCTGGATAAGGGCAAAAAAAAAATTTATGACAAAGCTTGAATACAACCAAACCACAATAGACTTTCGATTATCCTGGGTCATCAGGAACAAAGTGACTCGGATTAAAAAAACAAACCATGGATTAGTTATTGTATTATGTTACAGACAAATGCAAAATTAAGATAATCATTTTTTCACACATTATACGAGTACAGTTGGTTACTGTGTACTCGTATTTTTCCATACACTACAATGCTTCCTTACAGTACACAAAATACCTACTGTTTTTGTAGACCAAAGAAATTCACGAATGCACAAAGTTAATGAGTCTGAAATGTAATTAACATTGTTATACCGCGATTAAAAAATTCTCGAACTTAGAAGAACTGCCTGTAGTTTTGTGAATTGGTTTCATTTTTTGTTTTTTAGGGTAAGTTCAGCTATTATTCATGGTGCTGAACTGAGAGACATGAAACCAGAAACACTTGATGATCTTCTGAGAAACAATGCCGAGCTGGTATTTGCTCGAACTTCACCACAGCAAAAATTAATCATTGTTGAGGGATGTCAACGACAGGGCGCAATTGTGGCTGTAACTGGAGATGGCGTCAATGATTCTCCTGCTTTAAAAAAAGCCGATATAGGTAAATTTCTATAAATATTGTTGAACCACCTCAAATCCGCGAATCAATAATCCGGAAACAAAAGTAATCTGAAAGTAAACAAGGGTACCAAACACTCAACTTAAAGAACCAAATGGGATGCAATTTTTTCCATAGTTGGGATTCTCTGTAATATTTATAGTTTTGAGATGTTGGTGTGAATATTTTGCAGGAATTGCGATGGGTATAGCAGGAAGTGACGTTAGTAAGGAAGCTGCAGACATGATATTACTGGATGATAATTTTGCTTCCATTGTGACCGGAGTCGAAGAAGGTAATTTCCACTCACATTATTGTATATATATGAATATCATATGTACAGTATATTTTTGTTACTGCTTATTAGTGAATTTCAATTACTGTATTTAGGCAGACTTATCTTTGACAACTTAAAGAAGTCTATTGCATATACGCTAAGTAGCAATATTCCAGAGATCACTCCATTTCTGATCTTCATTGTTGCAAGCATTCCTTTGCCTCTTGGAACCATAACGATTCTTTTCATCGATTTAGGAACAGATATGGTATTTTTTGAATTTTAATACAAGATTTGGTTATCTGGCTAAGAACCACCGATGGAGTTGCTGCTTGATGGAGGAACGTGTGATCGATCACTGTGGTAAACGTGTACTTTGTGTTTTTGTTGACGGTTACTGGGTTAGGTTAGCCTGGAAAAAACGCTCAAATCGAAACGAACTTACCTAATCCGGTACCCGTCATCAAAAACAAAAAGTGCATGTTTGCCACAATGATCAAAGTGTACCTACCAAACCGTGATCGATCACACGCTCCACCATCATTGGTGGTTCTTGGTCGGATAACGGAAAAGTTTCCAATATTTTATTATAGCATCGTTGTAATGGTAGTTTAAGAATTCATACTTGTTTGAAATACTATCATAGGTACCAGCAATTTCTCTTGCATATGAAAAAGCCGAAACAGACATCATGAAAAGAAAACCACGTGATCCAATTAAAGATAAACTTGTCAACCAAAGGTACAGAACTGTAATTTTTTTTATATCAATTAACAATGTCTAAGTTGTATGAGTATTTATAAAGCACAGTTTGTGTGTGGGTTCCACTGTTTTGCCACAGACTTCTATATCTTTAATTCAATTAACCAGAAATTTGCCATGTCTACACAGTTCATTCTCAGTTGGGGTGTAGGCCAAAACATTTGTCCTTTGTACACCTTCCCCAAAGTTTGTCACGTTTTTGTTATGTATACACTGGTATTATTAGGAATGCGATTATTGAGGTGTAAGAGTAAGCTTATTTATTGCTCACAATCGCGTTGTTTATGAAAGATTATGTTTAAACTGACACATTATTACACAAAAAAATAATATTTTTTATTTAATTAAGTTATTTTTTGTTTACGTTTTTACCAATAAGTTGCTGAATCAAGTTGCGACAATTGTGACTTCAGCTTTTTGCCCAAAAATTGCATGTGTCAGAATATCTTACAGTAGTTGCTTAACATACAACGTATTTCATATTTAAGCTTATTTTTGGGTGATGTTTAAAACCTCTCTTAGTTTCATATATTTCACAATTAATTTAATGCCATTAATAATTAATGGAATTTTAAACTTCTCGATTACGGTACCATTAATAGAAGATGTAAAAGTTGTTTTGAAGTTTTCCCCTCCCCAAAAAATAACAACAACGGGATACCCCTTAACATATTTTTTTCAATGATTTATATTATATTACATTAAATCTCAGTTTTTGGCATAAAATGTATTAGTAATCATTTTCTTGATGTGTTAATGAAATCATGAGAAGAAATTGTCATATCATAATATTGCAATTCCTGTTTCATTGACATGTACTTGTTGGAAAAGGTTAATAGGTATGTCCTATGGACAAATTGGAATGATTCAAGCTGCAGCTGGTTTCTTTACATATTTTGTAATTATGAGTGATAATGGATTTCTGCCATCGAGGTTATTTGGATTGAGAGAAAAGTGGGATTCTAAATCGATCAATGATCTAACTGATTCTTATGGACAAGAATGGGCAAGACTACATTCTTTTTCGTTTTCAACTTTTAATTTTATAGTTGCATCAGTTTTGAGAACCGTTTTACACGAGATGATTTTTTTTAAAGAGCTATGTTGATAGAAAAACGTTGGAACATACATGTCAAACAGCATTTTTCATATCGATTGTGGTGGTGCAATGGGCCGATTTGATCATATGCAAAACGAGAAGATTGTCATTATTTCACCAAGGAATGGAGTAAGAATTTATATTTTCCTCTGCTCCATAAATTAATCCATACTTTTAATGTTTAATTTTCGACGTATAACGCATGCATTCTACTATGTTAAGACATATTCTTATATTCAAATTTAAAAAGCAGTAAAATGAGAGTTATAACAGTGGCGTCACTAAGGGAGGGGGGTGCAGGAAATGTGGGCTACGAGTTCTCGACTTACAAAACTCCGCACTTTGTCGAGCAGAGTTTGTCCTGCAATTCGTTGAAGAAACCTCATCTCAGCCGCTTGCACCCGCGATCTCGTTCTTTCGATCATTACCCAAAGCTCATACATAACCATAGATGAGGGTATGGCGGTAGATGGATGGATTGAAAACATAGAGTTTGCCTTCTTGCTTAACTTTTGCTTATAAATGACTCCTCGATACAGCTGATGCAATACTGCACCAGCTGCCCCGATTCGTCTATTGATTTTTTCTTCTACCTTTCCATTTCCATCACTCGAGAACGATACCCCAAGGTACTTGAACAATGAGGCTCCACTAAGATGCAGGGCGCATTGTTTCGGTTTTCGAGAGACCACGAGTGTCTCAGTCTTAACAGTGTTGATTTTCATAGGGGCCAAGTCACACTTGAGCGCAAATCTGTTCAGTGTGTGCTGTAGGTCAGACTGGAAAGGAGCCAGTATTGCAAGGTCATCTGCAAAAAGCAGGTGACTAACACTGATGTTCCCAATCATGACACTCTCGTTACCTTGACTGACAGGGTTGAGCAGTTCCTCAAAGTATTCCCTCCATTGTTGGAAGATAGCTCCTTCACTGGTCAGGATATCACCCTGCTTGGCCTTAATAGACTTCACAGGGGGTCATTTGGCCAGATTTGAGGCGGCGGATGGTTTACCAGAATACTTTGGAAGCATTCTTGAAGTCGTCTTCCAGTGCCACATCCATATTTTCCCATGATTGAGCCTTAGCAGCTGCCACGGCTTTTTTTTACGTTCATTTTAGCAAAGCTGTAGAGTCGTCGGAAGTGAGAAGTTGGATTTCCAACCCAGGCTTTGTAGACTTTCTTTTTCACGTTAACAAGCACTTGCAATTCCTTGGTTCATCAAGGAGTGCAGTGCCTGTCCGATCTCTTGCCAATGCGTTTCAAGCCGCAATTTTTAGCCTCAGCACTGATGTCTGTTTTGAGTAAGCACCATGTCCAACTTAGTCAATGAAATTTGAGAAAACTTTAAAGTCCATGCTGTTTGCAAAGTTTTTAGCTACTGCCCTGTCTTGCTACTTTCCCCACTTTATCCGAAAATCCTTACATACTTTGGGGGTGGGATTAGTCGCTTGTTGGATTTGCAGCCTGCAGACAACAATGTGGTGTTGAGGATTAAAGTCAGCCGGCAAACTCTTGTGTTGTCGGAGCTTGTTAATCTCAAAAAAGATCAAAAGAGATAAAACGTTTTGGAAATAGACTCTTCAATTCTTCAGCTAATCGATGTAGTGGCTTAAATTATATAGATAGAAATTACAGTATATTTTATTTTAGACATACAGTACATGTGCTAGGTATTATATTTATCTACATGCTTATTCATATTTTTATTTATTTTTTTTAGCAATTATGTATTAAATTTTTCACTGGTCTTTGAAACTGTCCTGGCATGTATACTTTCGTACACTCCCGGTATGGATGAAGGTTTGCGAATGTATCCTACGAGGTATGCAAGTTACGAAATGACTTTTACCTTTTAAGTCAGGTTAAACATTAATGCAAACTAAATTTTTCTAAGGTTTAACTATTGGCTCACAGCTGTACCCTTTAGTATTTTGATTTTTGTTTACGATGAAATCCGGCGCTGGAAAATTCGACAGAATCCTGACGGATGGATAGCAAGAGAAACTTATTATTAAAAATCAATCATTTTATTTTGTTTATTCTCATCATTAATGATAACTGTTTATTTTTAAAATGTTCAATGCCATGTTTCATTAGCCATAATTTTGCCTTTCACATTTTTTTATTGTTAAAGATTAATTTTGTTTCAGTACAGTAATTAAAGTGTTTTCAGTGGCGAACACACTACAGTCATCCTACGTGTTATCATACTTCCATAATAAAAAGCGAAACATTAATCATAACGATCACCTAGTTAGTTTATAGATCGCATAGTATACAGTGAAAAATCGGTAGATACAACTGTTTCAAACTAATCAAAAGGAAAAACAGAATGTTATGTACAGTGAGATGTCAACTTCCTTGATGCATTCCGCGTCAGCTTTGCCTTCAATCTCGAGAATAAGGCCTTTATTTTTCATTTGACGCGTATTACTAATGCGCAAATGAGTCTCGTTATCACCTAGATCTTTCATCAAGTCCTTATTGAGCTCATAATTTGTTTGTTTATTCTCATCATTTATTGGCTTGACAAGAACCACTTAGCTAGACTTGTCTTCCTTCATTGCGGAACGTACATAGGCTCTTTGTTCAGCATACGCGCCTTTCGGAGTGGTTGCTGTGGCTTGCATATATGATTCATTGATATTGCGCCAGAATAAGCAGACTTCCATGTATTGTGAGTCATTTAACTCACGATACAACATTGCTTCTAGTTTCGACCACATCTTTAAGATGAATGCTATTGAGAGCTTATTTACATTGACTCGTTTGCAAAGAATGTTTATTTCTTTTCGAGCTGCCTCCACTTTCAGAGACTTAGCGCTTGCTTCGTCTACTATTGTAGGAATGTCACTAGGTCCTGGCTCATCTTGTTTTTTAAAAGAACCTAGGAGGTCGCTGTTGCTATGATCAGGAGAGACCACCGTTTTCTTCGTGGGTTGCTTTGCTGAGCAACGATCACCTAGTAAGAAAGGGGACTGTCACGTTACGAATTCGTATCCGAATAATTTACTACCTACTTATAGTGTACTACCTCGTTACGTTAGCGGCTATTCAGTTGAGAGTATAAAGCCAATCCATCCAAATAAACACTTACCATATTCAACAAAAAATATATTTCCACGTGTTTGTTTCAGTAATTACGAGGTTGTAAAAGAAATTACCAAAAACGCAGTTTTTTTTTTAAATTACTTGTTCTTTTATTTGTTTATTATTTTGCAATTAACAATAATAATTGCGTACTTGCATATAACAAGCACATCAATAATGCTTTTCTAGCATATTCATTATAAATTTGCAGTTTTATTGTGTGTTATAAAAATACAATATATTTACAATGCTCAAATAACACCACTGTACTATAAATTTAAGGCATAGTATATATTGTTATACTGTATCTTCAATTAAGAGTACCAGAAAAAAATTTCGCCTACGGCGCATTTTTTATGTCCTTCAAATATTGAAAGGGTTCCCTATTATTGTACAAAATATAAAAAGGTCTCGTCACTGAATATATTGGAAACAATGTTACTGTATTGTTAGTAGTATAGTATTGCAGTAAAGCCATTAGTTCCAGGGTGAAGGTAATACTTCCATCAAGTTCTCGACAGTTTGGAAAAGTGAAACCTACGATTCATACATACAAAACATTCAACTTTATGAAATTCTCTTTTATTTAGGTGCTTTTGGTTTTTTGATGCCGTTCATAATTCAACTCAAGGAGTTTTTGTAGCTCATTCACTCTCTTACACCATCACTTTCTCCATCACTCACAAGTGAAGTTTATATAAAGCATATAAAATAATGTTGATTACAATTGGTAATGGGTTTTTTTTCATAGCATACCATTAAGTTACAATATTTTTCATATTGTTAAAGGCATGAACTTGCTTGTAATTTTTTTTTAAAGAATAGGAAAGCATTACCTCTACTGTATTGTGCAAAGTGCATTGTTAAAGATTTTCATTAACAGCAGACAAGTTGAAATAAACTCGGTGTTTTCCAATTGGGATCTTCAGGTAGTATTTGGAATTATTGAATAGTATGTAGAAAAGACAGTTTTTATTTCTGATATTATTTTTAGAATTACATTAAGAGTTAAGTTTATAACTATTTGACAATAGTGTTTTTTATACAATTGAGATGTTTAAAAATGGTAAAAATATGGTGAAACCGGTTCTTTAATAAGAATGTTCCATTGATTTGTGAATTTTTAACACAATTCTTATGACATTTGACTAGGAAGTTTCCAGTCATGTCTTAAGCTTCAGCCTAAAAGATTTACTTCGTTTTTGTGCAAATGTTTTGTATTAAAGACATGTATTTTGAAGTTGTGAGGGTTTTTCCTCCACCTCATCAGTATACAGTGTCTTTAATAAGAATATTTTGTTAAAAAATATAAGTAAACTTCTTTTGTTTGATTGATAATTATAAACATTTTCGTGTGAAAAAAGATAGTCTTTTAATTGTTCATGTTCTTACTGTTTTGGTAAATGCAGTTCACAATAAAATATACAGGGTGGTTTATTTATTGTGACACTTCCAAATATCATGAAAACAAAAATATGAGAAACAAATGTGTCAGGCAAACATTGTTTACGTATGAGTAGTATTTTCAATGGTGCTAGTTTCAATAACTTTGAATTAATTTTTCAGAAAATTGCATTATTAAATTTTTAACCATGACTCGTAGCTATCAAGTCATATTTAGAAAGTTCTTGCCAATGGTCAATTTAGTCAGAATCCAGTGTCGTTTTATTTATTTACAACAATCCAACTAAAAATTGAACAAACGATAGGATTATAAGAGGGCTGGCGTTACAAGAACTTTTCAGTTTGGAGTGGATTTAGTTGGGTGCATGGTTAATTTAAATACGACTTTAAAGTTGCCGTCTTTTAAAACTAAACTTGTTCTTATCGAAAGTTGATTTTTTGCACCTTAAACAACATAATAAAAAACAACAATAAAAGAAATTTAAAAAATAAATAATTTTTCTTATCTTACTGACAAGGTGCAAAGTTTAAAGATTTTCCTGACTTTAAACTTGTTCTGCCAGTGATCTGCAGAGAATCTGTTACAGCACCTTCTTTCTTTATAATCATTCTTGTTTGTTCAATTGTTCTTTCAGTTGGACTGTTGACTAATTTGACCATTGGCTACAACTTTCTAAATATGATTTAGTAGCTGGGACTCGTGGTTTTCGATGCAACAATGCGGTTTCCTTCCAAATTAATCCAAGGTTAATGAAATTAGCCCCATTGGAAAAATACTTCTCAAACGCAAACAGTGTTTACCTGACACATTTGTTTCTCACATTCTTTGTTTTCATGATGTTTTTTATGATAAATGAACAACCCTGTATACTGTAATGACCATTTTTGTTTTTAGTTCACTGGCATTTTATGGTATACTAAATGCCATACATGTTTAACAGTGGTGATACACTGACCATAGCAAAATGGTATAAGCAATGCCAAAGCAATGAATTACAGTATTATAATACACTGGAATCCAGTTATTAGAATCACGGATGGTGTTATCAATCGGCTATTGTTATCATTATCAGTCAGTTCCAAAACACTGTGTAGTGTTTTATATCCATTGTTTAATGTTATCAGCCGGCTATTGCCATAAAAAAGCATTGGTGCCAAAGTGATCACAATAACAGAATTCTACTGTACTATGAACTATGCTAACCTATGGTCCTACTGAACCTAAACCAAACTTATGTAAAGTGAAGATTTAGTGTAAGGTAGTATATGATGGTGTGAGTTTTTATGTAGAGTATGTAAGTTTACGGGAGGGGAGCGGACGTTTTATCAGTGTCCTGTCAACTTCTAATGATATCTATTAATCGACAAAGTTTTTGGATTTTTGTATTATTCAAATATAATTTAGGATATTTATTTATTTATTTATTTATTTATTTCAATGATGATATGATGTGAAGTGCTCAAAGGCTTCGAAACAATATATTGAATCCAAGTAGTAAATATATTTAAACATCAGGATGAAAAATTTCTTTCGAAAGCTCCGGCGAAAGGTAAATCGATGGTTCAAAATCTTCTTGCACTTATACATGTTGTTCTCAAAGTTCATAATAGCTTCAATTTGTAGGACCGGAAGAAACTAGAGGAGAAAAAGTTGGCAGAGTTGAAACAGGAATTACAAATGGTCAGCTTCGTATTATACAGTTACTTAAATTGTGTGTAAAAGTAAAGCTTTTGTCACACGCGTGTGTTGCGCAAATTTAGGTATGACAGGTCGCGCAATTTGTTGACAACCAGTTAGCTTCTTTTCCAACCAAAACTGGTTTGCAAAAAGCTGACGTCACAGTTATCTACAAATCGCTCCACTTGCCCATGACTTGCCACACTAAACACTGTGTGTGCTAGGTGGCTTTTACTTACATTAACTGTTACGTGAACTTTTGCTATGAACATTTGCTATTGCATACTGCTCACTAGGGCTAGATTGTCATGCATGACATGTGATTGTAAATTCTTCCTAATCCAACTTTATTCATCTGTAAGATGCTATTTGATACTTGTAATTAGTGCACAAAATCCATCATTTGGAGTAATCTATTGTAATTCGTTTTATAGGATGAGCATTTGATTTCGCTTGAAGCACTTTATGTACGATTTGGAACACACCATGAACGAGTAATTAATTTACAATATCGGAAGTCTAGCATCACAGAAATATATTAAATAACGCTGAAAATGTTTTTTATTTATAAATAACGATAAGTATATTTATATTTATATTTATATTCATATTTATGTTTATGTTTATGTTTGTTTATGTTTATGTTTATGTTTATGTTTATGTTTATGTTTATGTTTATGTTTATATT
>JAQIWH010000850.1:0-39313 GCA_034695005.1 Cryptops parisi | reverse complement strand
AAATTTCTTAGATTTGAAACATGTCTGAAACAGTAGCTACTTTAACAAATATTTTTGTTACTAAGAACAAGTGTAAAAGCTATTTTTCCCCCGTCGCTTCATACAATCAATGTCGATACCCTTGAACTTCGTTAATCCAGCAACGTGGACATTTTTTTTCGACGTCGCCGTTATCCCAGAAAATCCTTTGAAAACAAAATTTGTAAATAATAATAATAATTTTTATCTCGCCAAAAAAATTAGGTTTACAAGAAATTTAGTTGACGTTGAACAGTGACAGAATTATAAGTAGGAATCGAATTAACAAGTGAAGCGTTGACTGCTCTATTCCACCTTAACTGGATTAAAGGACGTTCAAGCGAGTGTTTCAACAATTTGCAGTAAACGTTCCATTTCTTACATTTTTATTTCACCTCTTGAACGCACACTACCAGACGAGAAATTTTTCAATGTCTCGTCGATATCTCGATTCGACCCGATAACGCATTTAGAAGTACCATCCACTCTGCCTGCATACAGTTTCAAGTTTTGAGTGGACGGACTTTTAAATTTTTTCTTGCAACGAAACGATTCAAACGTCGTCTCTATATCTATATATATATATTATTTTTTAAACCAGAAAAGTTAACTTTTGTTCTGGTTACAGCGCTGAAGGTTCACTAATGGATTTAGCTTTCCCGTTTTTATTTTTTGATGACTGAGCAAACCCGATGATTGTCAATCAATTTAGCACATTTTACGAATCATTGCAGCAGCGATTTATAATGTTTTGCATTAAAACAATCCGTACATGGTGATTTATTATTTAATTGTGTGTGCGTGTCTTTCGAACCAGTTACAATGGTCGTACAAATCCTTACTAGCTCATGAAAAGTTTATTTTTATGAAGATGTATAATAGCTCGTTATGACGATGACATTTTTCTTTTCCTGGTGTAATAATAATAATAATAATAATAATGAGTAGTTTTTACTTTTTACAATGTTATATGCCCTAACATGCACAGTGAAGTAGTAGTAAACTTGTTTTAGCGACGCTAACCTATTGTGCATATTAGCTAATAACAATTGATGGTCCCGAAAATAAAAACTTAGTTTCTTCGGCAATTAAGAATGATGTAAAAGATGAAATCGATGTACCATTTCAATAAACTGTGAGTGAAATGGTTAATCTATGGTTATGTTGTGACTTGAATCGATTTAAGAATGAATATTGGGTATTCACTTTTGTAACTACAATAGTGCCCTGCTCTACTATAAGACAGGGAGTTTATACGATCATTTTCATTATTTCGGCATTTTTGTCTCGTTCTTTCAGCGACTTTGAAGTGCACGTTTGCCAAGTTGTCCTAGAAGAGCGTCTGTACATTGACGGCAATTTTGTGAGGAGGAGAATAATTTATGGTAAGCACTATATTTTACATGTTTTATGCTTACTATTATATATTGTGTACAGTATTTTTTGGCTGGAGTGAAACATGTATTACAATGACATGTGTTTTGAAAGCTTGTTTTACTATGGACTAAATTAGCATCATGTTGGCGCACTGAGCTGGCATTAGGATGGTCTCGTCGGGATCAAAATTGCTCGAAACAACAAAAAAATTATTGTTTTGTTTTGTAGATTGTTATTTTGTATTTATTTTTTAATATGTAATATTTTTACTATTTTTTATTTATCTATTTTCTAATATGTAATATTTTTACTATATTTTATATTTGTTATCTATTTTTTGCTCTGCTCTGTTTTTTTGGCATTTGCTTAGCGTGAAGCCAATCCTAAAAGTACTTTTGTATGTGTTTAGGCCTAGATTTGCAGGAGTTGGGGCTAGGGTCTTTTAATTTAATTTAAGGACAGCACAATAGTCGAACAGTTTTATCCCAACTGATAAAAGGACATACAAATATCTTTTATATCAAAAAACGGATCAATTTCTCCATAAAATACTGAGATTTCAGTTCCAGAAACATTTGCAATTTATTTTTTTTGTAGATAAATAAGTTTTAATTTCAATGTATATCATCACGGTGACAGACCTGACTTGCCCATTTTAACTTAAATAAATAAATAATAAACACTATAGAATTAAACTTAGACTGCACAAAATGACATGAAAAACTAAATTGACACTATACTCCATTTCACATTAGCTGGCACAGAATTTCCTTGAGGCAGCCAAGGGGCAAGCTAGGTGATCACACCATCTCGCGCGCCTAACACCCTTGTATCCATACTGGCGGCAGTGGCAGCAACTGAAAAGTGTGAGAGGTACGCTCGTCAACCATTGGCTGATTCATCTCGCTGCCTCCAATTCCAATTCTAATTCTGTGCCAGCTAATTTGGGATAGAGTTTAGATAAAATGTGATGTCCTCTTTTTTGGGACTTCAGAACGTAGCAATCCTATGTGAGGCCTAACTGGGATACGAATTACACCTTGGGTCCTATTCTACCTTCGATAATAGAACACGGTTCAACATTTGCACAAAAGCGATGTTTGGTGATGCTTCATGTCATATCAATCCATTTAATTTGTTTATAATTCAAATAATATATAACAGTAATAAATTAAGTCTAGGGCCTCTTAAAAGTTGGAGTGCTATTGGCATGAGGCTGGCCATTTTGCACCATGTGGGACAGGTTTTCTCAGGGTTCTCCCATTTCCTCCTGCGTCGGCAGCATCCTGTTTCCTTTAGTGTCCGGATTAAAGTCCCCGGGCTAAATGCAATGGAAACCTAATAATGGCAGTCTCCAAGTTAATGGAGTTTAACTTTTTGTTCCGTTCCGCATATTCTTACGAAGAATAGCCCAAGCCTTCACCTCCCTCCCTCTATCTATCTATCTTCATCTCTGTGAGAATGCATCATGGTCCGGAACGTGTGTCAATGCAGCGAAACCACCAAAAACCCAAATCCTGTTTCAATCGAAACCGTGCATGGCACGGGGCTACTTGTAGTAATGTATGATAAACCGGGTTTTACATACATTGGCAAGTAGTGAGATAAACAACAACTTGACAGAGTTGATGTATAATTTATTAATCTCCATTTACATGGGTAAAATGTTTTATTTTTATTTTTTATTTTGCAAGGAGGAAATTTTCTTGTCACGCAAGTCTTGTTATTATTGGTCACAAACCATCCTGGTTAAAGAGAGATATATTTTAATATATTTACAAGGTGTTATTATTAGTTACAACTGTACAAACTAGAGGTGGTTTTGTTTGTTTGTTCATATAATTCAGGACACTTCAAAGCATATAAAAAAACAAATTCACAAAGTTGGTGGTGGTTCCACAATCCAGCGTATGTAGGTTTGTTTATACATATACAGCATTTCCACTATATTAATACATATACAACAAAAGATTATGTGGTATGTTTGCAAATTCAAAATTATTATTATTTTTTCACACATTGAAAATACAAGCTTCTTTTTTTTCAAATAATAAGGTGGCAAGATGTATATAACATTATAAATATAACATTTAAAATGCTTTGTTTTCAGTTTTGCTACTGTCAAGATGGTACGGAAACATTTGCTACAACATTCTTGGAGGACTTTCGTTCTTTCGTCAATATCTTCTAATTTTGACGGGTAAGATTTTTTGTTTTTATTTTAAAAATGGTGAACATATAGAATCAACACCTGGGATACAAATAAAAATAATGATGGATGAATTAATTAACCAAGATGTTACATTATAAAATTGCTGGTAGTACCAAATTGTACCAGAAGTCACGTGACAAAATGATCCGTACCGTAAAAGGAGACGATTGGTAAAAAAACAATTGGTTCAGTATGCAAAGTTTCCACAACAAGTACGTTATATAAACCAGACATGTTGAACGTCCTCATTTAGCTGATAATTGATGTCTTTTAAGTGAATTTGCTGACAAAATGACAAAAGCAACTTGCGTTGATATTTGATGTCCGCATGAATTACGATATACTGTAAAAAAAAAAAAATTTAGTGTCGGATACCAAATGTGTTACGCTGCAGTTTGCGTTCACCGTGGGCAATGAAAAAGTGTTGTACATGGAACCCAAGATGAACAACGCTCGATTAAAAGAAAGCGAAAATATACCGAACGACACTGCAATTCTATCGAACATGGAAAAATTCAGGAAATAACGCTGACGTACGTTATTCTGACATTAATGAGCGTTCGCACGATGGGTACATACAAATCGAAAAAATGTGAAACTTTGATTCGAGATCATCGATCTCGGTGGTCAAAATTGAAGCAAAAGATCGAGACTCCAAAAAAAAAATGCAAACGACAAAAGTGAAATTGGTCAAAAATGGCTAGTCGAAGCTGGACAAAGTTTCGCGAACTCTGTAACACAAATCAAAAGAACGTTTGATATGAAGAGTTAATCGTGTTTCATGAAACCTATTACCGAGTAATTGGATTAAAATTGTCGAAATGGAATTTGATGAGGTTGACAATGAATAGCAAAAAAAAAAAATTAATCTTTTAAAAATTGACATGCAAAATAAAAATGCCAACGAACTTTGCATAATTCGAATGCGATGACGACTTAATCTCATTAATTCAACGCTACAGTACGTCCCAAATGAGTACATGGACTAATGTTAACTGATCAATTGCTATTTACTGTTTCTGTTTCAAATTATGGACAAAATTTGCCTTGTGGTTATTCACAAGGAATATTAGAAGCTGACAATTAATTCATAACCATTATTACATTAACTAGAAGTAAATCCGTCAATAATGGCTTGAAATTCCCAGTTAAGTACGTGATGCTGATCAACCAATGGCTACTGAGGTAATAGACGTGACGCTGATCAACCAATGTAAAGCTACTGAGGTAACAATGATGTGTTGCCATGGAGATATTGTATTGTCATCTTGGATGTCTTAGGTAAAATTAAGCAGCATTATTTTGTTAACGTAATATGTACATGTACTGTTTTGGGATGCCGCATAGCCCCAACGATTGTAGGAAATAAAGTCAAAAACGAGACGTCAAAAAAAGTAAGATTTGACTCGTTTTCCTTTTATTTACTTACTAGTGAATAGCCAGTCAAAAAGTAACAAGTTTTGTTCTTATTACGCAATTCATTGTTTTAACTCATGTTGCCTCTCAACATTGGTTATTATTTTAACTCATATTGCTTGGCAATATTCGTATCAATTTTTGGCATTTTCACATAGCTGCTGATGAGGCATATATATTTTTTTGACTTTATTACTTGCAATTCACTCGACACGCACGAGTCGTAGTTTAGTGTCAACAGATGATTTGAGTTTAACTGAAAATATTTTATTGCTGGGGTTTTTAATCTCTATAGTTTTCTTGTAAAACGGATAATTCCAATTGGTCAAGTTTCACGGATTTTTAAGAGCTACGTCACATAAACCCTATCAATAGGTTAAAAAAAAAAAATCATAGGGATTATATGACAAACGGAGAGAAATCAACATTTACGATTCCTTATGATAATTATAATAATAATAATCATAATGTAAAAAAAAATTAAATTATATTAAATGCCATCGCTCCCAAGATTAATAATAAAACTAAAGCTTATGCCATAAAAAAACAAAGTGTGGTTGACATAGTTATTACAAAAGAATAAATTAAAACATTCCAGGTATATATATATATATATATATATATATATATAGTGCAATTTCATAAATTACACGTCGATAACGATATATCGATAAATAAAAACAAAATGCAATAATTCTGTACACCGTACACAAGCATGTTTGGAATCTATAGAATTAAAAAATGTCAGCTTTGCTGCCAAATTTATTATTATTATTATTATAATTATTATTTTTGTCCAAGTTGTCAAATCGGCATGGAAACAGTGATATACATTGACGTATCAAAGTAAGATTGAAAAAAAAAAGAAGGAATTCGATGAAATCAAAACGGGACTTGTAAATGCTGAACTGGAAGCGGACAAAAAACTTAGTTTGGTATTATTATTATTATTATTTTTGTTTCACAACACGTTTCTACACAATAATAATAAACATTACAGTGTTTCTAAGTTGGAAATTAAAAATCGAGTTACGGTTGTTTCATTTCAAGATTCGATCGATAATCACAACGTACGCGTCACTGCTCGTTGGAAAAACACTCACATCTCTATTTCGCCGGTGTCATTATCGGTTGAATCTGTCAACATGATATTATTATTTTGAATTGTTAATTTAATACGGTTTTCATAAGCTGAAAGAGACGGTTATTACTGAGTGATTAATCAACATCGCCTTTGATGAATCAGTTGAGCATAATTTGGGATGGGGGATGAAAACAAACGATTCAATTAACATTTTTAGTTTTGTTTTTAAAAGAGAAAATTGGAGATAAAAATCTAAAAATTATAATTAATATAAAAAACGAAATGTTAATTTTTCTTTACATATAACATATAACAAAAATTCTACACCGGAAAATTTCATATTGCAAAAAAACAAAAAACAAAACGTTATTGTTAATTTTACTTACCATTAACTATTTTACGAATTGTATGCAAATTATAATAAAAGTTCCGTAAAGCAAATTTCCAAAGTAAAAAATAATATATATAATATATATATAATATATAATCAATATTAATAATAAAACAATTTACATTTTTCCTATTATTATTATTATTATTATTTCTAAAAAAAATAATATACTATCATTTAATTAACACAGTCCTATTATTTTTTGTTGTTGTTTTTAATAGCTTGCCTCGAGAGCTGAGCTAAGTGTTCCCGTTTTCGTGCCAAACGGAGACCACAGCACGCTGTTCACCTTGGCACTGAGTCGCGATGGACACGCTGATGCCCGCGCATCGGCTTGGCACAAAGAAGCAGGCGAGATAACGACGATGACGATTCTTGTTATTAATTTTTTAAGACGGATGAGATTAGTTAAGCTGCTACTTGCATCCTCCTCGTCGTCTTTGATTCAAATGACGCCCTCCGCCTCGGATGTTTCCAAGTTCTGGATCAGCGTGCGAATGTAGGCCATCTCCTTGCGGGTGTTCTCGAAGATGACCCGCGGATCGTCCGAAGTGCATCGAAGACAGTTGGGAGCCATCACCATCGCTAGATTGCTGGCGTCCATTTTGGTCACCACCACGTTGTCAGCCTCGGCAAACAACTAGACGACGACGACGAGAGAGAAAACGACGACGGTGAGTATCTTTCGTTTTCAATATTTTTTTGTTTCAAGGGAGCGATCGAAAACTGACTAACCTGGAGAAAGTGGATGAGGTAGGTTAGCACAAGCCGGTTAATTTCTGGTAGCCGTTCCACAATTTCAATAGCTGCTTCCGGATTAGAATAGTTTTCTATGCATTCTTCGTAAAAACGGGCCGGTATCAACGGTTCGTACAACTCCCGGTACCATAGTTTCAACAAGGAACCGGGAACGTGGGGGTCCGAACATGGTGGAACTTCCCACTGATCCATGCGAAGTTTGAGTGCGTTCACCTCGTCTATGTCTCCAGGAACCCTGCCAACAGCCAAGTCCGTACTTTACAATTAACCTATCACGACGACGACGTTAGTGATGTAATATTTAGTAAAATGCCAGTTACCTAAATATTCCCTCAGTTTGAGTTCCACTAAGTCGAAGCACTTCGTCCGATAATACTTTTTGAATCCAAGGGATTTTTCGTTGCGGGTAACGATGTTTCTGAATGGCCATCACTTCTTCTAGCGTATTGCCAAACATCGACGGTCTAAATATTTGAATCTGAAACGACAACAACAACAACAAAAAATTCATCATCAGACACTAATTAAGTCACGTTGCGTTCAACGTACTGTCAACTTCTGGCAAACAGGTTTCCGTGGATTTATCGCCTAGACTAAAAATGCTCAAGTGGACGATCGAAATTTAAACAAACCACGCATTGTTTATTTATTTATTTCTTTATACATAAATATTTTGAAACCAGAGTTGTTTTAGTTAGTTGACCTTTGGGTATGTTCCATCTTAATCGCTGTAAGGTCGAAAAATATCCAGACTAAAAATCGAAATAATGGACAAATTAAAAAGATGATTTTCTCAACCTGTCCATCTTGTAGAGACTAAAATACCCACTAATTAATACAACTCTGACCAAAACCCGTTTGCAGAAGTTTTGTCACCAGAAATCGACATTTTCCACGACGGACCAATCGGAAAGGAACACACTCACCCTAGCTTGTTCTATCTCTTCTCGCGTCGGCTTCCGCAAGCCTTTTTTAGCACCATTCTGCGTAATACGCTCCAGTCGTTTGCTGCATATTGCTGCATAATGACTTATTTTAATCTGTCGAAAAATCAAAAATTGACATTTTAATAAACCTCAGACTTAGTGGATCGGTAAGTATAGATATATCACCACCAACTTACTTCTTGCGAATCGAAACAATGATCTCGATGCCTGTTGATGTAGCCCTCGAGGTAAGGGTGGAATTTAGAGGAAGGCGGAAAGAAAGAAAGACAAATCGCAAGTAGCTCCCAGCCACGACGTAAACTGTCCCTGCAGAAAACAACAACAAATCGATTCCATTACAAAAGAATACCATTTTATTCCATCGTCATTTTTTCTCTCTCTCTCTCTCTCTGTCTCGAGATGACAATTGACGCGTGTCGGTCCTATTTACCTGCTGGGGTTGTCGGAAGTCTGTCTACATATCTGAATATACAATTCGTCGCGCAGCAGTTGTTTGCTCCACCCTCGAGTTGTAATGTCCAGAGCAACGCTGTCCGACGTGGTGCCGCTTTTCACTTTACGATCACCCATGTACACTTGAATCAGTGGCATCGGAATTAAGGAAAATCCAACTGTTTTGAAAACGAGTAGCTAGCCTGCGCTATAGCGCGGGGAAGGGTGTTGTTATTACGATATAGTCCCATCGGACCAACTCCATCTAGTGACTCAATAAACGGCGCCATGACACCAAAAAAATGAGTAGTGAGGTCTTGAGGATTCTCAGATGCGATCGGCAGAGCTAAAGTGTCCATTAGCAACTCACAGACCCGGTTCATTATTATTAATTATTATTTGATAAATTTACTTTCAAGCACCAAATGTCAGATTATCTAAACATGATGTATGAATTTCAACTAATTTGTATACAAAGAAAAGGATATGTTTGAACACTTCACAAGCATCCTTTTTGACAGATTTGTCAGTTGTCGTAATCATTGGTTTGCGGATAGGATCCTAAAAATTTTAAAAATAAATCGCTGAATAAGTTATCAAACCTTTGCTTTGCACGGTAGTCATTATACAGAAATTAATTAACTAAAATGAATCGATCAAGGACCAACCTTCGACCAGGACAACATATCTCTTATTGAAAATTTCTTCCTGAAGATTCCCTTTTTGTGGCGGTTCAAGTTGTCTTGAGCGTACTTCTCGATGTCGCTTTCAGACGCGGGTTTACGATCTTTGTACATACCGCCTGAATTTAGAATTGTACCCTGCAACAACAAAACGAGGGTTGACGCCTTTTTTTCCCCCCATGCACCCGCCAAGGTGTACGAGTCTGATCATGATCCTCACCTGTCCGTGTTGTAAGGTGACGGAAACTGAATTAGGAATCACTCCGCCATCCACCATGCCTGGTACGACCATGGAGAGTGGACGTTGACCTTGTTGGTCCGTAGCAAATCCCTGCGGTTCAACGAGAAAGTGTTACAAGATTGTCAACTACTGACGAATGACTATTTTGGGGAAAATGTTGTTACCTCTGTCTTTTCCAATATTGGAGAATACAGGGGAGGAGGAGGTGCTTCGTGTTTCTTTCGACGTAACGACGCATGCTGGGTTTCCAATGGCAAACCAAGCATGTTGTGTTGCTGGTGACGAGAACTTGGCGATGAACCAAAGAGACTGCTCATATCACTATCAGCGTATTCCGGATCCGATTTATTATCTATCCAACGAGGATGGATGGTTGTAATTAAGACACGTCGTCGTCGTCGTGACAAGACGAGCTATTTGTCGACTCACCTGCTACGTATTTGTGGTTGGAGCGGTAACGACGCTGCACGGGTGGCGTGAGCAGATGCTCGTAGGTATCATCGTCCTCCAGATAATTGGTGTCGTCGAGGTATTCCTGCGACGACGAATCTGGATTGGACATGTGTTCGTCATCTGCAAAATCGTCATCTTCATCGTGATGTATGTCGGAATCATCATCACTGTGAGATAACGAATCCTGTTCGCCATGGATGTCTGTTAATCTATACCCTGTGAGGAGGAAGGAAGGAACGAACGAACGCTCGAGTGAGTTTGTCGCCGATACATTCATCGTTGCTTGTGCAGATCGTGACACTGACTGACCTGATAGTTTTGCTTGTTCCAAAATGTACTGCTGCAGTGGAAGCAAGTGAGTTTGATTGCTGTTCTTCATGTCCCATAGAAACGGATAGTCCATGTTGGTGTAGAGGTGAGTGGTGTCGGCCAGGCGACCCGACTTCTGCTGCGACGGGTCCTGCTCGTACATGTTTCTGACGTAGTTGTCGGTGAAGTCGCCGCTCCTGCGGTCGTGCGAATTCTCCTTGTCGGCAGACGACGTCCTGGAATGTCGGAATCGAGACGACGAAACGTCGTTGTCGTAAGGAACGGGCAGGTGACCGCCGCCGTCGAGCGATCCGCGGCTGCTCGACTTTCGCAGGCTCACAAAACTCGAGGGATCGTGTCCCTGAGGGCTGTGCGGACTCGGGCTGCTGTCGGACGCCATCCTATCCGAGTGGCTCAGATCGAATGAGCGTTGCTTGCGATGGCTCAGCGGAGTGCACAGGCCGTCAGGGGGGTAGTGTCCCGCTTCTGGATTGCGCTGCCGATGGTTGTTGTGGTGGTGATGGTGGGTCTCGGTGGCCGAGCGATGGCGCCGCTGGGGCTGCGGCGTCGATTCCACCGAACGCAGTCCAGAGGAGAAGAACACCTCGTGCATGGCGTCGCTGTCAGGGTTCGTGTCCCGCCGCTGCATGAAACTATAGCTTCGGGAAAGGTTGATGTCGGGTCCTCCTCGGTTGGCGTGCTCGTTGTTGCGCAGCCACTGCGAAAAGGTCTGTATCCGTTCGGCGTCCGAATTCTTCTGGTTGGTGCTGCTGCTGCCGAGGTACGGCGGGGGAGGGTAGATGTCCAGCTGGTGCGGTTTCTGGGAAAAGGAATTCTTGCCGTGGGCATCACCGTCCACGGGAGGCTTGAAATTTTTGCGCCCCATGTTGGGCGTACCGCCGTCCATTCGGCCCCCAAACTCGCGAGGGGCTTCAAGAATGTCGTTGGGTGAAAGGCTAGAGGGACAAGACGAATCCATCGACCGTGACGTTGGGAGGTGATGATGATGGTTGTACTCCCCTCTGCGGGGAGAATCCATCATCCTCGACTGAACGTGGGGCTCGGCACTGTGCAACGCCGACTCAATGAGTCGTAATCCTCCTTGCATCGTGCTTTCCAGAGAGCTTCGGCTCTGAGAAATCGAACTGGAGTCACTCGAGCGACCCGAATCCTGAAATCGAATATCTCGGTCTAGATTCCATCCAACCACATCCTTAGACGTACACACTTGCTCTCTCTCTTTGGGGGGAGAATGGGGACTGTGCGAAACCACGTCGCGTTCCCGACGACTAACCTGCGATTTGGAAGGTCTCGTGTACAACGATCCTTGAGACGACTGGCTATCACGTCTACGAGAGGCCTTTTGCTCCCCGTTGACGTGCGTCTGGTCGTCGTGATGATGATGGTGGCAATTGTGATGGTGGTGGTGATGGCACCGGGAAGGGCTTGATCGAGAGTTGGAATCATGTCGGTGATGGTGATGGTGATGATGCTACAGCGTGGTCGCAAAAATAAATGAGACAAAAACGTCCATCATTCTAAAATGGCCTCAACATTCGCCTGGGTTTCATAGGAGAAGAAAAGCACATTTTGCTATGATGACACTCGAGAGAGAGATCACGACAAGATGAAAAATGAGAGAAGCCAACCGGTCATGACCAGAATCGACATCGACGACATTTTTAAAATGCAATGAATTCCAAGAATATTCTTATGGATTGGAACTGAAGCAAACACTCCATGTTGGTGTTGTACAAAAATGAAAGTGCAGCGTCACTAGCTATTTAGCGAAACGAGGCGAATTTCAAATAAAACATCTCATCATTGAAAATGTGCATTTAAAACTGGTAAAGTTTTAATCGACCCATCCTATAGCTGGTTGTGGTGTTGCAGCAAGCTTCCACAAGGATCGGCACCGACCTAGAAACACTTCCATTCCAGTGCTGATGATTGCAGACGCCTGATTGGCCAACGCCATGCCTCACACCTGATTGATTGGACAATGCCATGCCTCAGGCTTCAGCATTTAACTAGCTACGCTTTAGAGTAGATTCACCACGTTTCACCAAATGATGATGTTAGGGACGCTGCGTACGAATGAAACATTTTATTATACTGTATGACCATTCTCCATGTTTTGTTTTAAAATTTCGTTACCATCTGCTATTAGTATAGTTTTTTTTAGCCCCAATGCTCAAGATAGCATAGCAAAACATGGTCTTGTTCTCGTACGGAAAGTTTGTCGGTAAAAGAACTATACCCGCTTGCGCTCTTTAGGGGAATTCTGAGGAGTGGTCTGAGTGTGAGAACTAACCGAACTGACAGAACCCTGACGTGTAGAATTTGATCTCTACAGTTAAAATCAAGAATTTGAAACATTTTTCACAACGTTGTGGTAGTAGCGGGACATCTACATATCTTCCGTGCACACGTTTAAGGCCGTCGTTATCTTACCACAATTCCTCGAGATGGAGTCTGAGTACCAATGGATTCTTTCTTCACTGGTATTTTGATATTGTCGTCTTCGTCACGAACTTCGGTGTTTTGCTTGAGTGTCTGCATCGCGAGACAAAAAAGAAAAGAAGAAAATTTCAATGAGATCGAGTCGACGAAAAAAAATAAAAACAAGTCGATAACAACACGTCGTACAAATTTAATAACCATGATGAGAAAGAAACAAAGCCAGTGGTTGTTTCAAAGTAGTTTGAATGGCGGTAATGAAAAAGTTTGTTGATTAAATGGAATAGTGTTCAGCCAAAAACAAAGGGGTTTCTGTGAGTCTTGCCAACTATGCCAGACGCGCTAGAGTTTGTTGGCACTCGCAGGACCTATTTTGAGATGAATCCGCCACTTCTTGAACAAAAGATTGATATTCATCCTTACCAGATGAAAAGAAAAGACCCAATTGGTTCCACCCCCATGCTTTGGGAGAGTTCCCACACAAAAACATAAAACAAAAAATCACAAATTTTACTGCAAAACAAAATACTTTGAAATTGTAAATATTTTGATCTTGGGTTAACTATTTTCTTACATACAGAACAGTACATCTAACCATGACCTACAGTAGTACTTGATTGACTAGCAATCAAGAAGGTCACAACATAACAGCCCTTGCAACATTTACAATGACGATCACCTATACCTGACAAGGTTAATGGTCGTCTGGCTATGTGTCGGATTCATAAAATTGTTAGTCGGACAAACCACATTGATGAAACTATTAAGACAATAAAGCATTTCTGTCACCTGAAGTTTGGCCAATGGGATGATATCACAGTTTTGTGGCCGATGCCAAACTGTCTTCTGGCTTGTTGCATTGTAGTAGTAAAAACGTGACGTATTCTGGTCAAACAGTTCCCACCACTGATTATCATCCGTCTTTTTCCTATGAAAAGAAAAGACAAGGGAATCAAGAATCAAACAATCAATCAGGTGGAAAATGTTTAGTAGGCATGGCAAATAATTTTTGCATAACTAAAATATCTATAAAAATAAAACAATAAACAATCACTGTTGCGTGTGCATTAACGATAATAGTGTGTACTAAACCAAGAGAGTAGTAATATCGAAACATCCATTCTGGAGTGGAATCAGTTGGCTACTGTTTTTAGTAGCCAACGTACTTGATAACGACAATAGTTCCTTGTTCTTTTTCATGTCGACGCAACTTAATGACATGCCTACAGCATCCATCATGGCTTGTAGAACGAATAAATTATTTGAGCGGTGATCGAAGAAACAGATTGCATGCAATTAGCGTCCAACATAACCAAAAGTGGACATGCGAGGAAGTTGTCACAGCACCATGAGTAATGCACAGGGGTTAAAGACAACAATGAGTGAATGCACCTGCCTGGTGGCAATGTTAATTGTCGGCATGTTGTTAAATAGGTTTGGCTGATGTTGCGTGGTGTGTGTGCTACAATGCAGCTAAATAGCGACAAGGGCCATAAAACATGTGGCGATAATTTCAGCAAAAGTGGCTCAGCTGCCCTTGTTTCTTTTCTCCTTGTTGACAACACATGCAACTTGTTAATGCCAAGGTGGACGGGCCTCTTAACTGTAGATGAGTCTCTGGAATGGATTTTGCACCAAGTGCCAGAAACCCAGAATGAATTTCGGACAAGTTGAACTCTTGGCACCCAAGCTACAAATCATTATGCCTATTGTAACATTTCCGAGCTTCCAATGATATATGGAGTATAGCTTAATAATAATCAAAATTCAACCCATGACCTACTAAACTGCAATGATGAATAAGAAATGTTGCCGGTGAACTACATCAAATGATTAAGTTCAATCATGAACCAAACCAGGCACAAAACCTTTTAAACTAGCAAAACACCTTTAAACTAGCAGTCCTTAGGGCCTTATTTTTTAATCAAGAAGCAGCGTGACAGATTTATATGTACAGTACACAGTACTATAAAGTTAGATTGCTTGTGATAATGCTGTATTATTATTCTCCTCCTCTTCTTATCGTACCTTAACACACTTCCTTGAACTATGGTGTTTTTCAAAATAGTGTTTCTCGGCTGGAAACCGGTGCCTTGTGACGAGGCACAAGTTTTATTCAACAAAAAATCAAGTGATTATGTATGATTAATCCATTGTTTAATACAACCATGGCTTTTGTTCATTGGTTCAATGCAACAATGGTAAAGCAGAAGCCTTTTGTTCATTGGTTAAAGCAACAATGGTAAAACATGAGCCATTGTTGCAACTAGGCTGTGCAACTATCAACACCTCATTAGCACATGACCACAAGCCTCATCACGTGCCCATTGTTTATCTATGTCTTGAAAGCTTTTTGTGTACACTCACGTTATCCCATTGAGTAGACCAAATTAGATGCAGTGTGTGTCCATAACAACATTGAACCATGTGATGGAGAAGAGCTGACTATGTAATACAGATCTGGCTATTCCTTGCACAGAGTGCCGGATTACAGAGAGGAGCGCATGAAAAACGTTAAACTTAAGTTTAATTCATTAACAAACTTAATGTTCGAGTTTGTACTGTATGCAGTGGCGTTCCTAGGGGGTTGCGGAGGGTGGGTGTCACCCAAATGACTTTTTAAAAGTTTTGTGCAGTGTTTCAGCAGAAATTTATTAATTTTATAGAAGTATCCTGGTAGTTACTTATAAACTCAAAAAACATTTTACCTAGCTTAAATGTACTGTACTGGTATCAATACACAATACATGCACTGCATATGTACCTACATCTGCAAAGGTAAAAAAGCTTTGTTGTTGCAAAATTCTGTTTACTTTTTGAGACTTATACTCAACATGCACGTCTTTATAGTCGGTGTTTTAACAAATATTCTAGTATTTCAGCTGCAATATTGTGGTAATTTCTATTTGTGAACTTATAATACAAACTGTTTTGAGAATGAAGTGATTAATAGAAAAGTAGGGTGTCACCATTTTTCTCTTGCATCGTGAAAGTTCATTGGGTGCCGTTTTTTTTTTAGCTATCCTGTACTATACAGTATACATGACTTATATTTTTATTATCGAGAAACGGGTATTTATATTTTATTATATATCAATGTTTCCACTTATGCAGTGTGTGACCCCCCCCCAGACTGAAGGTCTGCCTATTCGTGGGGGGGAGGGGTGACACCATGAGTTACACAGGGTGACACCCACCCTAGGGATGCCACTGACTGTATGTGGTGTTATAAGAAACAAATATAGGATAAGTGAAGAAAAAAATGCTATCTACTTATCTGTGGTATCATACTGTCCATTTACTGATATCAGTGCTGTAACCCAGCCTTTTTTTTTATGTCACAGCAGATGGCCAGATTATCGAGAGGCCCAATTAGAAAGACATAAAAGCTAACAAAATGAGGTAAAAACTGTACACAAAGTGAGGTTATATTGTTCTGCAGTTACCATACCAACCACAGGGTTTTTTTACTCTTGCAATGAATCATTTTGTTATAAATGCAATAATGGAATCAACACCAGCTCTTGCTTCAATCCACAAGCTAATCCAGAACAATGATTAAAACTCGAAATTAGGTTACACATAACCATCACAGAAAGACGTAACATTATTGGACCATCATTTGTAACTGAAGCTTTACAAACTTATCATCCTGATTAATAAATACATCATTTAATTTCATAACTTGGTAGTAACAGAATATATATAAACGGAGTTATCTTTCGAAGCAAGATACTTCTTCCTTCCAATAACACTATTATCTCGGTCTATAATTTATCATTAATGCCTTTCCGAACAAACAATAGAAACAGTAAGGCAAACGTTTTTGCAACTTGCTGGTGTGCATCTGGTTTCCTGCCTAGCAGGAAGCAAAAGCAAATTGATTGCAATCTTCCTGCGATAAGCACTCTTATCTTCATGCTCACCGTGAACATCGGTTGCATAGAAATGACTTTAATGTCGGAAAACTCCCAATGACTAAATCTACCGTATATATATACAGACACTGTTTCTTACACTATGCTGTTTGATTAGGGCAAAGTGCACTTGAAACCCAAGTTCCAACAGAGACATTCGTTTTATACATTGCTAGAAATCCAATGTCTCTGGCTTGCATAGACTCCATGATTAAAAGTGCCTTATTAATTTTGTTTTGCAAGTACGGTACAATACATACGTATTGCATTTCTGTTCAAATGAAGTTTGTCGATAATTTATTATATGTAGTTACGTGTCAACTATTTTGTTTGTTAATCGCTTTTCAGCTTTCTAGAGACCACGGTAACAAATTAATCGAATATCCATTCGTTCTTATGAAATACCAATTTTCAGTTTAGCACTCTCCAGGAATCTAAGCAGGGGACGTGAGTGTGTGTGTGTGTGTATATATATATAAAGCCCCGAGACACTATTTCTTTCGAGAAAAACAAATTACTATTCACATTGCGAACCTTCCAGCAGCATTGTAAAATAATAATTCGCAAGCTAGGCGAACGTGGCACCCCCATCAAATTTTTACTTTCTCGTAGTATATACTGCCAATACTTCAAAAAGAAAGAGTAGACGAGGTAAAAGCTTGGCACTATTACCAATAATTTTCAACGGTGAACTGTTTTTTTCTTCTTCTTCTTTTCATGGTTTGATGCTAAAATCAAACCATGTGCAACTGAGATGACTATTTTTCGCTAGTTGCCGAGAGAGACCACCAAATGCAAGTAACGTTTTCTATTTTGGTGGTGGTGTTGTCGTTTTCTTCGCAGCAGCGATGATGACTGTGTGGGTGTCTTATGAAATATTAAATTTCACTTTTTGTCACTCCCTGTTCACTGTTGGTGAAAACTGGTTTCGAGTTTTGGGGGTCCTCGTCGTCTGGCTCTCTTAAAAAACTTGGACCACTTTTTATTTTCATTTTATTAAGCAACCTAATTGCAAACAAAAAATCAAGCATAGTTCCTGTCGCCATGTAATGAAATTCAGGACTCTTGTTGATTTAACTTATTCATTACTTAATATGCTATTTGCAATAGGTTTTTCTTTTTTTTTTACAGAAGCCGCTTGTGGCGCTAGCAGTTAAGCATGGGGGTTTGTTGTTTTTAACCAACTTAGTGTCTATGGGTGTAGATGCCAGTTTAGGCTGCTTAAACAATACAATACTTCCTGGTTTATCATTAATCATAAAAACCAATACGTGTTTGTTTTTTAGCTAACCCAAATTGCAACACAAGCACTAGCGCCACAAGCCGTTTCTCTCTGTTAAAAGAAAAATGTTCAATATACAGATTTTTTTTTTAATGATAATGTGTAACCATTATTTCAAGTTATTTTATTATATTAAAATCAATAAAAACTTTTGTACTCTATTCCCATAGTTTGTTGCATTTCTATCCCCCTAATTTGAAAGCAGAACATTCCTAAGAAAAAAATTTTGTCAACCAAAAGACGACACCCCCTCCCCCCCCCAAAAAAAAACAAAAAAACATAACATGTTTTTCATTCTAATATATCTTATTGAATAAAACATGTAAATCAGTCGAGCTTAAAATACAACTGGTGCAGACATGCACATGACCCTCGTTATGAGAAAAAAAAATCGTTTTATAAACACCATTTTAGCTTATAAATTTAAGCGTTTATCTCGTGTACCGAATACAATGCAGGTTTCCCTCTTGACACACTTTCCATATTGAAATAAAATGTATTTTAAATTAGTTCACACAATGGACATAGAAAATCCATAGGATTTACAGAAAGTTAACTCACTTTCACCCCCGTTGCATAATCTTTATATATATAATTCTCTAATTCTCACCTTCTAAAATCAGGGTAAACAATGAAACCACGGGATCGCTGATCGCTAGCTGGCGTATGCTACCACATGTCAATCATCTAGTTCTAGTACAGGGGTTCCTAAACTTTCGTGGACCACGACCCACCTTTACAAAGTAGCAAACATTGGGACTCATCTAGCTTATATTTTGTTAAAATTTGGAGGGGCTAAAATGGTTATTATTACTAATACATTTTACTACAACTAAGCAACTTAAGGAATTATAACTTCACATTCTAATTTTGACTTCAACTTTTTACTTGTTGCGAACCACCAAACATTGACTTGGGCGCTTTGGGAAACCTTGATCTAGTATATATATATATAATTCTCTTAGGTATGCACCATGTTCTAAATCCAGTTAGGTTTACTATAGCAACCAGGGTAAACTATATCCACCACCAGGAGACAATCATCTAATTTTCTTATAAATCTCTTTTAATTTAAACAGAGAAGCCTTTCTTTCACTTACTTTATGCCTTGTTGGGGGATATAGTTTATTATTAGTTAGTTTACTATTTCTTTACAGCAGAAACTCCACTGTTTGAGACGAAACTGTGCAGCGAGATAATCACTTTGTCAGAATCGTCAAGTCACAACCAAAACTGGTTTCTCTTATCGAGTCACTTCACATTGCTCGTTGTATGAACTTTTTCCCTCTTGAAACCACTCGTTGTGTGAAATTTCGTTCCAGGAGTGACTTTGACGGGAGGAGGCTGGGCCGCACTTTGTGAAAAATCCATTACGATACGACCCTATTCACGAAGCCCTGATAAAAATCTCATTAACCAATGATCGTTGTTACCATTGTCATTTTACAATAGAAAAACAAGTAATCACATTCACCGATACATTAACGATTACTAGATTAAAAATAAAACGGCATTATTCTTATTCACGATGGAAAGAAGAAAATAAAAATGGAACAGCAGCACCATTTATCATATATTAATGTTTTCATTCGAAACCATGTTATTATTTTGGCATTATTCATGCACCACTAAACTGTAAATTTATAATACAACACACACACACACTAAGCCTCTTTCTAATTCCCACCTCCCTAAAAATAAAATAATTTTAATCGTATTACTACTGATGTATATTAAATATCCGAATTAAAGGTCGTGAAACTGCAGGGTGTGCACGTTTTTTTTTGTAACTAACACACTTTCATCTTTTTAAATTTGCATGCACCTCTAATGGACATGACATCCGCTTATTAGGACCTAAATGCACGTCAGAACACCTATGTCAGTTTCAGGTTTACATTTTTTACCCCCTCAAAAAACCATCGCCTAGATATTTTTTATTAATACTATCATCGAGAAGGAAGAAAAAGCGATGTAAAACATTGGGTGTGGTTGTGTGGAAACGAGAAAAATTTGGTGACATCTTCGTTTAGTTCAAAGTAAAAAAGTGTTTTTCGGTGGTGGCGTCCGTGGCTACCAATTTGGCAAGACACCAAAAAGCGAAAATTTTATCACTTTCTTCTAATTGAGACTCGATGAAAAGGGGGGCGAGATGTGTGTGTTTTAAACGTTAATTTAAGCAAAGTTGAATTTCCACAGCAAAAAAAGATCCCAACAATTTTTATTCGGCTCAACTAACGAGATGCATTAGCGTTTCGGATGCAAAACTTTTATTTTTGATCGATTATCGACTCCGGTCGATCGAAAAGTTGGCTATTGCGATACACCCATGTAAACGCTTAAATTTAAACCTATTTACTGCACAAAATGATCCTATCAATGGCTGAAAAATCCCATTTAGGTAGAACTCAAATAATAATAATAATACTGTGTGTTGTAATTTTGTTGTGTTGCACGAGGAGCTCATTTGCTTAAGTCGGCGGAACTAAACTAAACTACACACACTCCATCATGCAGTACTGTTTCCTTTTCAGCGCCAAAGTGTTGCAAAATTAATCTACCACATTAGCATTGGAAATAAGCAGAATAAAACTGAAATTAAGAATATTCCAAAAGAGACGCGGCAAGGCCCATTAAAACACGTCATTTATAACGAAAACAGAAACTGCATAACAATTTGAAAATTCACGTGATGCACGACTTATCATTTGTCTTCTGCAATTTTGCAAGCAAAAATTGCATGTACTGTACATAATCATTGATGGAAATGGGAATTTCATTTTGCCAAAAAAAGAGCACTGCATCACGCTGCAAAAGTTGAGCACTGCATCACACTAAGAAGTGTACAATTCCCTTCCCTAAAAATCGTTATTAAACCACGCAAGCAAAAACATTAAATCTAAAACAATAAGAAAAAAAAACAACTTTTTTTTTAGTTTTATGTGTTTTATGTATTTGATTTAATATTGTGTTACACTGTGACTGTACATCAAAAACTGCATAATAATTTAAATTTTTTACATATTTAACATTCGTCCTCTTGATTTCATTAGTCAAAACTGAACAAGTTGAGCACTGGATCACCCTTATTTTTTTTTTAGTTGACCATATAAGTGTAAGTTTTAAAGCTAAAAACAGTAGCTGATAAACTGTAAGCTGATCAGACTTCTGAGAAGTTTGTTTTTTTGTTGTTATATATTCAAAGATGACTGTTTTGCGACAACTTGACATCTTTGATGGCACAACATGAAAAAGCCCAAGTGGACGAGTCGAATTGGACATTTTGGCAGTAGGGCGTTCTCATTTTCCAACAAGAAACTATTTTCGGTTGTTGTAGATGTAGAAGAAGAAGAAGAAGAAGAAGAAAACACACACACACATGGTTGCACTTTTCATCTTGGGAAGTTGCGAGACTTTTAATCTATCACCTTGCGTGCGTTTCCACGACAAGGGTACAAATTTTTTAACAGATAGCGGAAGAACGTTAACAGCTTGATGAGCCAAAGCATGTCGTAAAGTACTGTAGCCATCTTGCTTAACCTAGATTTTTTTTTCCACAAAACCTTGTAAACGTTACATACACCTATGTAATGTGCAGCAAGTACAATACGTTAATTTTATATTCCACCTTGAAAGCCACTGATCCCTTTACATTACAATGAAGCGGTATTGTTCGCATCTACGAATCCAAAAAACCCATACGCACACAAAGAAATGTCCTAGTTTCTGACTTCGGATAATGAAAAATTGAAATGTTACAACCCAAGAAAACTATTATATACAGCATTAAAAAAAAAGCAAGTTACATGAGGTTTGCACATTTCAAGTTCCGCACAGCATATTTACAGAATGTTGTTACAGACTCTCAGCACTTTACCTGTTCCCACGTGCTGCGCTGTGCTTGAACAATATTGACAGTCGAGGTACCAAATTCTGTGCTTGAACAATATTGACGTGACCCATACTATCCAAATATGTACCATATCAGGTCATATACTTACACTTGTACGTCAGCCGGAGGATCCCAGACGCATTCTCCGGTCGTCAAATTGGCGTACATGTGCTCCTTGGTCCTCGGCTCGATAATCTCCACCCAATCCACCCTGTAGCCAAACATGAAAAGAGAAGAAGAAGAAAAACATCAAACCAGAGAACTTTTTCCCGGCATCACAGACATTTGGTTTGAATCAACACTAATGGCTATGTGTTGTACCGAGATGACGCGCATCCGCGTTCATTGTTATCTTTCTTTACATTCAAAACCTGTATACCTTTTCGTGATGCTAACTTACGCAAGTCTGTAGTGTTTGAATGGGCAAAGTTATGTCCACGTCAGTTATTATTATTTTTTTCCATATCTACTTTCACTCGAAATAAGTGTAAAAATTTACAATTCATTTTTCTTTCTTTACGCAACGATCGCTATTCAGGATGTTTTATCGCCCTCTATAATATCATAGACTACTGAATCACTGCCACCACAGTCAATTATCGATGACAAGCAGGAGCATTGGGGGAAGATACTTTATGACTACGAATACCATACTTAACGATAGTTTGGTATGCAAAGCACTGACCTATTAGTCATGATTCATCTCCATTTAATTTACACTGAACAACGATAAATTACTTGTAAAATTGTCCAACCATAGCTTATTAAACTCGAGATAGGTTACTATAACCACGTGTAGTAACTCAAATTACATACCCTTGTATTGAATACATACAGGCAACTCTTGGTTTATGAACTGAGTTCAGTTTCAAGACGTCCGTGTCCACATCATGTATATGAAAACACAACATCTTTAAACATGTAAATGTGCCAATAAACGTTTCGCCTCGCTTTAAAGGCTTCATCGAAAAAAAAAATTAGAATAAAATCGAAAAACATACAAAAGGGGGTTCTAATAGTCTTTTTAATAGTACATAATTTCTATTAAAAAAAAAAACTGCAGATAGACTAAATTTTATTTTGTTTCTATTGTATGTTCCTTCAACATGATTTCTGATGAGGCCTTTAGGTGAGAGGTGAAACGATGGTGTAAAGCAGAAAAAAATTGCCGCCCCACTGTCGAGTTTTTCATATTTTTTTTTTACAAAATAATTATCGGCATCGTGAATATAATTGGTATTCATAAACTCAATTACAATCGAGACGAGATACACATTAATATGTTTGTTATTATTATTATTATTATTATTATTATTATTATTATTATTATTTATCAGCCACTTGATAGCAACTAACTCCACAGAGATAATAGGTTGATGACAAAAGGCTTTAATTGCGTGTTGACATTCCAGACCAATTTAGTTCGGATCCCGTTTATTGCTCCTTCCCATGTGACAAAGCTCTTTACAATTTTTTTTATTTAAACTCCTACGTCAATCATAAAAAAAAAAAAAATGTAACTGAATAACCAACGCTAATTTTCTTCGTTTCCATAATAATTGCTGAAAAGAAAGCAATGAACTTCACTCGATATTTACGTGTCAAACAGAAATAAATTAATCGAGGATTTCCTCAACTTTAGACGTGTTTTCCAGTTTGGGGCTGCATTAGAAACAATATCCGCTGACTTTATGACCGGAAGATTTTAATGAGCCACGTTTTCAACAGCTGCTGCTGATGACGATGACATCACACATCTAAAACTGGATATCTCAAACAAGAGTCAAAAAACTTATCTAAAACTTGCATTCATTTCACATTTTGTGCCAATACACCAAACATCTTGGATTTTGGAATGTCTTGGAAACTTCCAGACACTTTCTGGAATGATTACCATTGGTAGTTATAATATTTTGATAAGCAATTTTTTTTTGTACATTTAGTTTAGCTTAACTAAACAAAATTGAGTTCGTGCTTGATCATTGGTTAACAAATACAGGAAGCAGGTTCTACTTTGCAGTGTTTCGAAAACATGCATGACCTTATGCTGGTGGGTGTAAGACATCCCACTACTTCCTTTGGAAAACTATATTAAGCATTTCATCTCAATGATTGGCTACTCTTTTCCTTTGTTCTGCTCACCAAATTTTGCCGATCTATTTTTCTTTACCACTTGCAATTAAAATTATAAAAACCAAAAAAAAAAAGACACTCAGAGAAGCATTTATGACCCAGACACTCTCTTTGCCAACTTTATTGGCAATTACCACACTTTATGATGGTCTGCTACCATTTATATCGACGTTTTTCTTGTGGACTAAAAAAAAGTTCCACACTTTTCCAATCTTTGTGTATATACACATTGGTTACTTTATCTATCATCTCGTCGTCAGTTTTCTTCCCTCAGAAAAAAAAAATATAAGCAAAGACTACATACAAGTTCTTTGACTTTTGTCTTTCGAGGAAGACTTTCATGTAGGAATTGCCTATCTTTGCTTAGATGAGCATGACCAAATATGACCGTGAATAATATTTGGTTTTCAATAGTAATCCAAGCAAAGTACAATAAAAGATTTCCGTATCGTATCCAGTAAATGGCGATATTCGATGTTCCAGCATCTCGAATGAAGATTTACTAAATGTCAACAAACAAGCGAATGAATTAATCGAACAGTAGTAGATTGGAATTACAACTATCGTTCGTCAAAATGTCAATGAATCTCGTTTGAGTCATTGATCGGAGAACGGGAAGTGCCAATGGTCAATAAAAAGAAAAATGCAATCCAATTCGGTGTCAACTTGGATCGAAAGAATCCATTATATTGACAGGGCGAGGAAATGACAAAAGATGAGACCAGTGACACAAACCCCGAGACGAGGGTTAAAAAACCTCTTCGTTTTCGATTTCGTAATCATCGATCAGTTCCAAGAACATTAACATCCTGCAAGGGCTGTAAACTGTAAAACGAATCTTGCGTTATTAGTATTACGGTACCGATGTTCTAAAAACAGAATCTATTGTTTATATAGTCGGTTGTTCAAACACTCTACTAGACCATCATTCACTTTGCCAAATCAGTGTTCTAGAATTGGAATATGAAAACATTGTTTTCACCTACAATACAGGAGTCTTCCTGGCAATCAATCGTTACCCTCATTACACATCATCATGGTCACATATAGAACATGATGATGATGCAAACTACAGTCACGCTGTTTTATGCATTGGTCATCATCACCATGTTTCGAAATGACCTTTCGAGTTTAAATATAAATATTCTTGAATATATATATATATATATTTTTTTTTAATAATGTCGAACGATATCAACACATGTTAGTAACTACCAACATCCGAGAGTCATATAGAAATAAATAAAAAGAAAATTACTAAACAGTTTATGACGTATATTTGCCGAAAAAGAAATGGTAGTCATTCCATTCTTTTGGGCAGTGTTCCAAAATGCCTAAGAAAAACTATTGCACATTTTTTAAAGTTGCCATTAAAAATTTTCATCCAACGCAAAAACCGTTTGGTTGCACGCTGACCCGTTCGGATTTTAATTTGCGCTACATTCCTGAATAACAAAAATAAAGAATCTATTTCCATTAGAAATAAATTGAGGGGGGGGGAGGAGAAAGAAAAATTAAAAGGTCAAACTTCCTTAATTTAAAGCGTAATTCAGAAGTCTCGGGTTATTACATTACAAAATTTCCATTGGCAAATTATAGTGTCATGAGAGGCAATAGGTAGTTCATGATCTGGAAGCTCCTGTCAATATGGGTTCGGTGTGTTTAAATAAAAAAGTGTCACCTATGTCCTCCTCCTCGATATTAAATTCAGTAATTGACAACGTATATCCTGATAATGTGTTTTTAATAGTGAATTACTTTTTCCTTATATCTTTTTTTTGCTATGGATAAGTTTCACTGGATGGTTATAATCCCCAATTAGGTTCATCCCTTTTATTTAACTTCCTTTTCTTCTTATTTTATTTCCCTCTTCTTTCCTGGCCCTCACTGTTGAGCAATCTAGCTCAAGGTTTCTGTATACAGGGTGATCCATGCATGATGGACTCACTATGGGATCCCATAGTCTTGTATAAACGTTTACTATGATGAATGTTTAGTCATTATAGCCCACTGTAATATTAAAAAAATATACTCGAATATCCGGAAAACACTGTTTACTAGAAATTTTCTATGCTGTGTATGGATTATACAGTGGCTATCGTACATTTTTCACTTTGGTGACCATAAATAAATAAAAATACATCAAATGACTCTGTAGCGTTATAATGCAACGTTGAATGACTTATCCCTATTTAATTAATACATGCGCGGTATTCAGTTTGCAAAAAAAAAAAACAATCATAAACTATTCGCAGACTCGAAACAATTTGCATGTTAACTATGAAAAACACGTAGTCCATGTGGTTCCCATCTCATCAATTCCGGGCACGTTGTTGTTGCTTGCGAATGTAAACCTTCAGCTGTAATCCACAAAAACAACTGAAAATTTCAAGGATGCGGCGGCGGGCTTCTTGAGAATGTGAACTATTGGAAAGTGACCATTACTCAAACGGTGAAAGATGTCCAACAGCTGTATCATCGGGCTCGATACATGGACGATGACGACAACAACACCCCCTACCCAAGCATTGTGCTTTATGATAATAAGTACAACGTGTATGGAAATTTGCTTTTAAGAGCCTACAATAGTACCCAACAGCTTGTTGCATCTGGCCATCATTATTGGCTATGCACCTGGAAGTAGAAACACACACACAGTGTCCTTGCTGCTGCTGCTGCTTCCTGCCATTCTTATTCCATCAGCAAAGAACAGTGTTCTTGTTGCAGCTGTTTCAAGTCTCCTGCAGCTTATATCACCTTGAAATTGCACTCACACACAGACATGAGTAAATAAACATCCTACAGGATTGTTTTCCATCGTCTGACTTCTCAACTGACATGCAGTAGTAGAGAAGAATTAACGACCATGTAACTTGGAAGTAGTACTTGTAGTGCACACTGTACTGTACACGTTATGTTCAAACGATTATGCAAAGAATATTATTAGACAGGAGACGACTTTATGACATTTCTTGAAATTTCATCCGTTGTTCGAAAAATCACCTTTCCAACTTTCAGCCATTTAGTACTGAAGTTGCAAAGATAACTTTTAGACATTCTGTATTAGTTACAAACAAAAAACGGTGTGATTTGACTGTGATTAACTGGCGTACTCCAATAACGAAAACGACCTTTCATTTGTTCTTTCTTGAAATTTCATCAGTTGTCAGTTATTCGAAAAATTAACTTTAGTCAAGTCGTAAAGATGTTTTTTAGACACCCTGTATCAGTATAACCAAAACTGTGCGATCAGACTGTGATGTGATACGATAACTACTGCTCAAATAATGTCTAAAGAAAACGACACTTCACTTGCTGTTATAAAATTTCATCAGCGCGATGTTTTTCTTTCGGGTTACGAATTTCGACTGTGTCCTACATGTTGTACCACCACTGTAGGTTTGCTAAATGGGAAGCGTGTCATGATTACTACAACTATGACACCAATTCTTTTCACAGTGGTGATGATTCATCGGATTCTGTCACCCTGACTACATTTTTAAGGTACACGTAAAATAAAGTTAAAACAGTCAGTTTACTTAGATACAGTACATTGGAACCTTCGCCACCCCCCTGTGACTTCTCAATGGCTAAAATCTACAAAAGCAAAATCAAACGTCAATAAAACTTTTGCAACTATGGTTTTAGAATTTGACTTAAAACATCTATTTTTAACATAGTTTGTAGTTTATCCCTCGTGTCCGGAAACTTCCATCAATCCTGGATAAGATTACATTCCAAACTTTCAGGATTTGCAAGAAAAACAAAACAAGGTTCCAATGAATGTATGTGCCTTACTTTACCATATGTAGACTTTTCGTACCCCCAAGAATCATGGATAAACTTTACAAAAAGATTCTTGAAAAAAAATAATCAATATAAATGAACATATCAAGGTGACATTCATTTAAAGTTGTACGAAACACATGTCTCATTAGAAGATATCCAATTTGATAAACGAGCTCAATTATCCAATCATTTTAAGTCAAGTTTAGAATGTCAGCTCTATTTATTGACCTAGAAAATTTGTTAAAAAATCAATTAAAATATTAAAAAAACAAAACTATGCGATTTTGACAAATCTTAAGACTTTTTTTTCACAATTCTAAATATATTCCTGAAAAATAATATTTATAAAAAAACGTGTATTAAAAATGATTATTAAAATAAAATAAAGAGTGATACCAACTTTAACGTGTTTTGTTTTAATATTCTTGACCTCACCCTATTTTTGACGCCCACACAACAGATATTAAATAACGCTTTTAAATTAATTATTATACAAATACCTACATATATAAAGCTAAGTATGATGTATTACGACTGTTCTAGTGTACGTTACAAAATATAAAAACAGATAAATAGTACACTTAGAAGAAATGTGTGTTTAATAGATTTTTTCCTCTAGATGGTGGTGATGCTGCTCATTGCGACTTCATCATCATCATCATCTGAGAAAAACCAAGAGCGCATCTCTGTTTCTATGGCGATTTTGCCTTTTATAAAGGTGACGAAAATGTCCTTTTCCTAGCCTAATCCCAATGGATCGATCGCGAGAAAGTGTAGGTTAAAAGAGTTTACCGTTCGGTCGTCATCCTGATGCCGACGAGGAAGAAATCGAAGCTTCCCAACTTTGCGAGCCACTACATGTTTCCCTTCATCTTAAATCCACTTGGCAGTCATGATCCGCCATCTTTCCCACTCGTTCTGCTGCTTTCATTCTTTCCAGCACCACGGCTGAAACCAAAATAATCGATACCCGAAACGATACTTTTTAACGATGTTTTTCTAAATATCGATTTGTTTTCCCAGCTGTTATTCCCCTTTTGTTTTACAAATTAGTTTTTATGGTGTCAAACTAATAAGAAAACCTTTAAACATTCCAAAATAATGAATAAAAAGTTTTTCTTTACTGATTCAGTCCGCGTTAACATTGAGCGCTTTTAGCGCGGAAAACCGTCCAAAGACAATCGATAACGTATATAAGATCTATGTAAGTTATAAAAGTTATCGACTGTGTTTGAATGATTTTCGCGCTAAAGGCAATCAAAAGGAACGCATGAAAAAAAAGGCCTCCCTTCCAGAGGCTTTTTTTTTTCAAGGCTAAAATTAAAAGTTGGTAAGAGTGGGGTTAAGTTAATACTGAAATATTAATTTTTTTTCAGTGAAGATACTATATGCATAAAGTGGTATTGTATTCTGCACCACTTTGCGTCGTTTCGCTAATGCGGCGCTTTTCGGGTATTCATTTCATTATTTCGGGCACTTGCTCTGCTTTTAAGGCGGTTTTTTTTTCGTAGAAGTACTTTTATCATCTAATTTTAAAAGTTCCCAGATTTTTATCAAAGTAATTCATTAATTTTGTCTTTTTTTTTGTCTTTATCAATAAACATGTTTTTGAACAAAAAATTTCAAAACAAGATATTTGCAATGAATTCGCTATGTTTTGAAGAAAATGACTTGTAAACGTGCTTTTCGCACTGAAAGCAGCACGTTTCGAACAAACTTTTTTAAAACAAACTATTATTGTCATCAGATTTCATCGGTTATTGTTATCAATAACTGTTCCGGTATGATCACAATAAACGACGTTAATTTCTTTACCAAATAATCGATAGTTTGTGCCGATCATTTGTATCGATATATTTATTTACCCAATTAGGTAGTGTTGCAAAGAAATCGAGACGATTGTTTCAATTATGACACCTATTAAAATTTAACATATATAAATTTAAAATTTATTGAGATTAACTACAAGAGTAATTAATTATTTTGAAATTCATTAATTGTTAATTTATATTTGAGATACTTCTGTTCGTAGAACAATTTTTGAGTAATTTCGTAAATTAGGAGATATTTGAAGAACCAATCCTAGGATGAGTGGGCGGGGCCAATACAACAACTTGTATAAAAAAAACAATAAACACCCAACTATAATTAAAACTATACTTTTGTATTTAATTAAACTATTTATTATTAATGTTTTAATAAAATAATGTCAATTAGATAGTTTTAAAAATATTTCATTTGTAATGTCGTAATTTACAAAAGATTTTAACAACCAATCATAATGAGCAGGCGTGAGTTTTTTAAGAACCGGGTTAAAAACCCAACGAAACGTCGACCTCTGAAAGAAAAGATGGCCTAATCGTAAATTGGTTTCTTATTATCAAAGTTGTTTATGTATTTTATTAGTTTAGTTAATATACTAGTCGGAAGGATAAAAACAAAACTGATTTCGAAGCGTCAGTATTAACTTTTCGATACTTTGTGTGTTGAGATAGTTTTATTAGAGTCGAGTGTTGACGACACTTTGTTGCGTCTGATCACTGACAACAAGCACAATGATAAACAAACCTTATGATGGTCGGATGTTTGCGTTTGAATCACCTCACTATTAATCTCATACATGTTAATATATTATAATGTTTATATCTATTATCTATTCACGTCATCACGAATGTTGTAGTATTTCTAGTGACTTGTGTAATATATTTTTTCTTTCTAAATTTCATTTGCATGTTTCAAAAGGACTCTCAGCAGCTCGTTGATAGCTCGTGCACAGAGTATGAGTTTTGTTGACAAACATGAAGAGATATACAAAGATGAGTGGATGAAAAAATTGGAAGAGTTACACATTCAGCGTGCCGACATGAATCGCTTAATCATGAACTACTTAGTGACGGGTAACTATTGCTTTTGTAGTAGGGTTTAGTTGTTGTAACAATGCGTGTGTCTGATGACGAGGCGATGTTTTCTCGAACGTGTTATAGAGGGGTTCAAGGAAGCTGCGGAAAAGTTCCAGATGGAGTCTGGAATCAAGCCCTCCGTCGACCTCGACACGTTGGATGATCGCATCAAGATACGAGATGCCATTCAAACTGGTCGCATTCAAGAAGCCATCAGTATGGTGAACAAACTACACCCAGAGCTGTTGGACAATGATCGTTACCTTTTCTTTCATTTGCAGGTGATTTTATTTTATTTTAATAAAACGCAACATTTTTGTTGGCGCACAACTCATCGTTCCTACATTTTGTTCCCTCGACAGCAACAACATTTGATCGAATTGATTCGAGAACGCAACACCGAGGAGGCGTTGAAGTTTGCGCAAGAACAGCTTGCTGAACGTGGCGAAGAAAACCAAGAAGTTCTCAGCGAGCTGGAACGTACCCTCGCACTGTTGGCCTTCGAGGAACCTGAAAAGTCTCCGTTTGGCGAGCTGCTTCATCCGTCACACAGGCAGAAGGCAAGTATTACGTTGACATTGCAATGTTGATGTATTGCTTTTTATTTACGACAGTTAAAAGTGATGTTGGGTTCGTCACTAGAAAAATTTTGTAATCGAGGAGTTGGGTGGGAAAACGGCATAAATTTGTTATTCCTTAAAATGCATATAATTGAATTGTTTATTGTTGTACTTTTAAATTAGCCTCTAACTTGAGATAGACAGTTGACAGGAATTCTTTATTTAAATTTGAAGGTGCCAGAAGTTTTTGTCCGTTTTTCTCAAAACTAAATTTTTTGAGTTATGCCGTTATTCCAACCAACTCCTCAGTTAAATGTAATGTTGCTTGGATAAATCACAGTCACAAGTAATGCACAAAACTACTATAACTTGACGTCAAACCAGCTGACAAATTATACTTTTACAAACCGTAGGTAGCTAGCGAGTTGAACGCTGCCATTCTCAAGATGGAAAACCAGGATTCAACGACGCCCAAGCTTGCCAATTTATTGAAACTCTTGTTGTGGGCACAAGACGAACTAGATAAAAAGAAAGTCAAGTACCCAAAGATGACCGATCTGGCTCGAGGTACCATCGACGATTCAAAGTAAACCAATTAAATGGTGTACAATGAACTTTATATTTCTCAATGATAAAAACAAAACAAAAACTAAACACAATTTAGTAAGGACACGTTTTTTTTTTCCCTGGGGAGGGGCGAAGTTAACTTATTTATGTTGGGAACTAACAAATAGTTGTAAGTTCATATTTTGTATTTAACGTGACGCTAACTGAAAAACAAAAATATATAAATACTAAACTTGTGCTTCATGGAATTAAATCTTTTTTTAAAACTGGGAACTTTTATTGGCACTTGATTGATCCTTTTATTACGTAAATTAAAATAGATGAAAATTTTGTAATTTGCTCGTCCTACATTGAATAAGATTTTTACAACTTAATTAGTTCTGCCTCGCACCTAGGTAAGGCTGAGTCTCGTAATGAATTCAATTTTTTAGTTTTTACATTCATGATTCACGACACATCACCAGCCAAACAAAAATTCCATGGCCTTCGACATGAGACCGCCATTTTTCTCGGGAACGCTGCCAGTGGGAATGACCTGCAAAGAAAAATGGTCGTAGGGTACATTAACTTTGCACTGAAAACGCTTATAAACGTCCAAAGATAGCCAAAAACGTATATAGGGTCTTTGTAAGTTACAAAGTGTTATCGACTGCCTTTGTGCTAAATGCGTCCAAAGTCACAAGGAATTTGCTATTTCACACTTACAGCATGTTCGTCAGCAGCGTACTTGAAGGCTACGTTGACGGGCGTGTTGTTGTTGACCGGAAGACTAGCGTTGAGCGACGTGTCCGTAGGACACAGCCGAGTTGTGTTTCGCCCTTGGTTCATTACCGACTGAAGAGAACGCAAGGTTTAGTTGCCTTAATTTTGTTAGCGAGCTTAATTTTTGTCAACAAACCTTATCAATGCATGGTGCGACACCAATCATAATATTCCCATTGAAAATTTTGCCGTTTTTGCTGAGTGCCACTTTCGCTTGGAGCTGCGTCTGATAATGTAAATGCATCCAGTTCCCACAAGGTGACATCTATAAATTATAAGTACGCGGAAAAATAAAATGGTTTCGCTTTCATGTCGAATGTGTGAAACGCAAAAAGTGATGATGATCGTACTTTATAATTGGTTATGTTGCCATAATGGTAGAACTGTTGCAAGACGTACGAAGAAGCGGCCGAAGGAAACCTTGGTAAATGGCATTAGAAACAATAAATCATTTTCATTGCATTTATTTTTTAACGTAACTCGTAAGTGAAAATTTCTAACTACCCAAAAACAGTGACCCAGCATCTGTCTAGTTCTTCATCAGATTTTAAATCGTCCCTTAAACGAACGAAACAACGTGTGAAAAGTTAAATGTCGATCATTATGCTTATTATCATTATTTCAACGGTTCGAAATTCACCTTTGCGTGTAAAATGGATCTAATTGTGCGGGAGAAGAAGGGAATTTAAAATCCTGTCCGACATGTTTCACATGTTGATTGAGAAAACTGTCGGACATCCCCATCGGTGTCGTGGGAGCTGAAACGAAACCTTCCAAATCAGCCTATGGAAATCGGGGTCCGAGTCGACGTTCGTGTTGGAACGTTTTAACTACCTGTTGTTTGCGAGAGAGCGGAAACGTTGAAAGCGCTTGGTGTGGTGGGAACTGGTTTCTTGCCTGCGTACACCGGCGTCGACGTGTATTCAAACAAACCGTGAACCGGCGGACCACTGTGTTTTTCGCTAGTTTGTCGCTGGTAATTCCTAGATCAAACGACAACTTGTGGTGAGACTCGATAACGTGGTACATCTCACTGGATAATCTCGTTCCATTACCTAGATAAATTTTGTGACGTGTTGGGTTGCGTCGATGGCGATTGGATGGGTGAAAATAATGATTTCGGGGATGTCGATGTCGTCGCGGAAAAGATCGGTGGCCTCATCGACTTGGTGGGACTTTGCGAACCTGGCATCGACCAAGCGCGGGGATTGGTCTGCGGGAAAAAAATAAACGAAGAAATATTTTGTCACGAAAAGCGTCAAACCGAACGTTGCTATACGAAATTGGTAGCAAGAATCGATTTTACTGTTGCGGTGGGGGTTCCCATGTCGCTCATGAGATAGGCGGGTAAATACTGGGCGGCGACCGGAGTTAAAGGATTAGAAGGCGAACCGGGAGACGATCCTCCTACTATCATCTGTTCTAAACCCCCACCTGAAAATATGTCAATTAGCAAAATATGAAAATACATGACAATAGTTTTTGTTTTTTTTTTCAATGTAGGCAGTCGAGCCTCTTACAACGAGCGATAGTAAACTTGCTCTTCACACAACGAGCAATTGACATCTCTCTTGTAGCGAATTCTTTGTACTACATCCACTGCGTACTGTGCTAGTTTATTTTATTACGTCAAGTTGCACGAAGTAGTTCATTTTTATTATTATAGGGAAAATACTGTTCATTCAACGAGTTTTTTCCCATAACGAGGATCAGGATCACGGAATTAAAAACACACGTTGTACGAGGTTCGACTGTACAATATGAAAGCTGTGAACAAAACGTGTTTCGATTTCCTCAAAAATGTCAAACTTTAATAAGCTATAAAAAGTCGCAAACGCTCACCTGAATAGTCGTGTGAAACGCTGTACATTGTGTATGTACGAAACAATTTTGAAACTTTATTTTGGACGAGATATGAGAACGAGTACCACGATGACACAAAGTTTTGAAATTGAATTGAAGTTTTAAAATGATGACTTGTAAAGCGCACAACGCGCAAACCGTTTCAACCAATGAGATACGTTTTTAAAGTAACTCGTTTTGCTTGAGCAATAAGTTAAAACGATTCCTATTGGTTCTTACTGGGTTTCTTACTGCATCGTCTAACTCCCGTGTTTTGCAAAATTTAATTTTTGATTTTGACGTAATACGTAAAACATATGTGTATACTAACAATTAATATATTTTTAATATAACGTTAAAATGTATTTAAAATAACATGTTTTAATTTTTTTTTTCTTTAACTTTGGACACTTTTAGCGTTTCAAGTGCAAAAACCGTCCAAAGACAGTCGACATCCTTATAAGGTCTATGAAAGTTACAAAAATTATCGATTGTGTTTGGACGGTTTTCACGCTTAAAGCGGCTAAAAGGAACGCAACCTTTAAAATTTATTTTTACGCACAGCCAACACGATCGTGTTAGATCGTGTTGGCTGTGTTTTTACGTTACGACGCCTGCGTTTGCGCGGCAAAACGTCAAAAAGTGAAAGAAAAGCGGAAGTTTTCAATTCACGTGGGAAAGAAAATTTAACGGTATGTCAGTATTATTATAATTAGGAATGCTGATCGATTTTGCTGATGGTTAAGTTCTAAATATGGAAAAGTTGAAACAGTAGACGTTTAAAATCAGTCTACTAAATTCAAACCAAGTGTTGTGATTCTGAAAAATAAGAATAATCATGAAGAAAGTTAGTTGCGATTTGTTCAAGCGCACTAATCATCATCATCTACTCCATGTTCATTTGAATCCCATAGAAAACGTTCAAAGTGAATGCAGTAAGTATACTTTTATATATCTTTATATATTATGTATTTTTAAAGTTGGTGTAAATCACCATCTTCATCAGCAACACTTCATATGTTACACTGTTTAGTGTTTATAACTATTATCTTGCTATTATTATATACTGTACAGTTTACTATGCTGTATATACCAGATGGTTATTTAATTCACATTCGTTACATTATGCTACTTGGGTGCACTTTTTTAATCGTATATTATTCATTAGAATGTCATGAAAATCGAGTTAGAAAAGTGCTACAGGTAGAAATGTTTTTGATATCCGTAGATGTCCTTTTGACAGGTGTAAAAGAGGACTCTGAAAGTTAATTTATTGCAAAACAATTTACATTATTTTTTGGTGTAATGCTCATAATTTGATGGATCCTGTTCTATCACAGTTGAAAAGCTGTCATCGTTTGTTTTTCAAGTGAATAGAAAACTATCGACATTGGATAAGAAAGGGAAAAAATACATGTACACGTATCAACAATTTGGTAGTAAAAAAAATATTTAATTTGCATATATATCTGTTCTAGATTGCTTCTAATAGTTTGATCGTGCTGTAGCACGGGTAGGGTGTTATTATTATTATCGAACATGAACATTAAATAACGTGCAACCAACCAACTCCATCTAGTGACAGAATGCTACTGCAAAGCGTTCATGACACATACATATCGAACATGAACATTAAATAACGTGCAACCAACCAACTCCATCTAGTGACAGAATGCTACAATGCAAAGCGTTCATGACACATACACCACAGAACCGAGTCATTCTTATTATTAATAATTTGCACAGATATGGTTATTGTACTTTTCTTTATTTTATTTTTGTTTTGTTTTCCATAACATAAAACTATGACGACAGGTTGCATTGTTGTTCGTTGTAGATTTGCTTACCAGTTATATAATTATTTTTACAGGAGATGTATCAGTTTAGTTTATGATATCATAACTGTACTTCTTGACATTTCATGTGGGTATTTTCAATAAAGTGGACAATTTTATAAATTAGTGTGTCAAGTTTGACTATGTTTAAATGGAAATGTCAACGAACAGATTTAATGGTGTGAATTGTTGAGAAAAAAACAAAACAAAACAAAACTGAATTCAAAAATATTTTGTTCTATTATGTCTAGTCGTCGTAAATTACTTGACATGAGCAACATCATTAACCTGCATTTCGCACAATTGAAGTTAATCGCTTTAATTTTCTCGTCTTTCATCCTCAAGGCTCGCATGCATTAGATCACGTAGGACGTAGTAGCGCACGTGTTAGCTTGCACATTTTGATGAGTTAGATTTCTCAAAAATCTGAAAAGAAATCCATGCCAGTCACACCTGTTGTCATTATAACCCCAAAGTCAGTTCGATAGGCAACTAATACTTTAACCTTTGAATTTGAGTACTATGAGCGTAAAAAATAGCCAAAAAATCTGGCTCGTGTTTCAGTAGCCATACAATCGAGCTGGGAATCTAATGGTATAGTTCACATAAATCGTAAAACTTATTTATTTGAAGCTAAAATTTCGATGTTTTTACTATGATACACTATTATTTTTTTATGCTTTGTTTTGGAATTGCATCCAAATTGGTTTAGTTCTTTTAACAGACATTTTGAATCTATTTGAGTAAACAATTTTCACACTTGGTAACAAGTTATTGGTAGAGTGAGTATAGCCATGATAAAAATAATTGTATATTTTTTTTAGAGTATAAACGGTTTATTTGCTTAAAGAGATATTACATCAATACGTTTAACTATTTCTCATGTCGATGAAGTGACATAACGATAATGTCAAAAGTTGTTCCTAGATCATGGTAAGGATAGAATGATACGAATGAGTTGATGTCATAGTACAGTACTTCCTACCCTGAAGGTAAATTTTTCATCAGTCACCCCTCGGTAAGTTGAGTTGACTCGGTCCCAAGTACACCTCAAGGCTCCGCCTCCGCAAGTATGTATATGCCTCCACATGCATTCAAAACCAACCGAACTTTTTCGGTTGTGTTACGATCACCTGTTGCATTGCATCGGATCTTTTGTTTTGAGGACATGAAACCATAAAGGATTGTGTGTTTTTAAGTTTCCATTGTCTCGCGCGATGATGATGTGTAACATTCTCGAAGATAGAGTAACTCTTCTCGAATATGGGAACATTGGCTTTCAACTTGCTGGGGCCAGCTATCAAGTTTGTCCCATTTGCGAAACCCATCTCAGTAAGTTTTGTCATCATTTATCTTCGAATCGAGTGATAAACAGTTGGGGGAGTCTGGCGAAATAAAAACGGATCAGTGATACGCATGCTTAATTGCTAGGAATTTTCGATTTAAAGTTTCGTACGTACGACCTGTTTGAGAACATTATCTACAGTGTCTCAAACATTACGCCTGGGTCATGTCAAGTGATTAACGAAGGTCATGAAATTTTTTTATTTTTTCAAAATTATTATAAACCATAAATTTGTAAATTTGATTTTCACTTTACTTGGCTCTCCATTGTACTTTTTTTTTAAAGAGTACATTTTAATTCATTCACCGCAGCTGAAATGGTATAATAAACATTTTTCTTTTATCGGTCTATGCATGCATGCACGTCATTCTAACAAATGATAGTACAATTTATGACTAATGTGCATAAATCGTGATAAAGAAACTTATGGTATACTGCAAGTAAGTCATTCGCTATTTAAAAACACCACTACAGTTCGTGTAGAATACCACAATCGTTTTACGCAAAACTTGAATCAACACATGATGTGTCGTTATAACCATACACTACAATGTGCAACCTACGTTAGCACGAATGATGAAACTTGTAAGTACACTATTCGTGTAGTTGTTGAATTAAACGTGTCTGTATTGTAGACAAGGATTATAACAAAGGAAAAGATGAATGTTCCATTTTGCTTTGTGATAGCAACTGTATTTGAAGTGCTTAAGAGATTAGTTACGTAATTTAATTTCACGCACTCTACTAAAATTGCTTTGTGAATACCGAACGTGTATTTCAAAAAAAAAGATGCTGCAGGTGTGACTATGAAATTTATTGCTCCTCCTCATATTTGTTTTTGTTTTTGGTACTAATAAAACAAAGTGAGCAAAGTGTCATTATACAAACATCACGAGAAAAAATGTTGGCGGATGATGAAAGAGTAGAAGGTGACAAAAATAATATTTATTTTTTTATGAATTTTATTTGTTAAGATATTTTCAATAACTGTAAATGTTGTCATGTGTATAATGAAATAGTTGTTTAATACGCTAACGGTTCTACTAATTCATATAATTACTACTTTTTTTTAGTTCTTAATTGGTGCACATATAACATAAATTAGTTTAATAATTTCAGCAGGTGATCCGATTTATTTTGAACTGGATTTGGCTGCTACTAGTTTGGTTTAGCTGAAACCAATACTAGTTTTAATAGTATTCCAGGTACAATTGATTTTTTGGATGTGTTATCGGACACGTAGCCAATAAATGTTGTATGAGACTTTTATAAGCATAAAATTCATTTTAATTTCAAATAGACATTTTACTTAAAAGTATTAATTCAGTTTATTGTTATACTCTTTATATTGGTTTCGCTTGAAAAGTGAGTTTGTGAGTTGGCAAGCTGGAAATTTAACATAGAGTGCCATCTACAGTCATTTGATAAGATACTGTACCAAATGTACCAAAAAAACACGCATAAAACGAGAATCGCATAAACCAAAATCGTATATATACAGTAAATAAATAAACAAACTAATCGAAAATTTCAGAACTCAAAACTCGCATAAGTCAAATATCGAATGACTCAACGATCGCATAAATCGAAACGTGCATAAATCAAAAAAATGGAATCACTCAAAACATGCAGATACCGAATACCGAATTACTCAAAAGATTGCATAGATTTTTTCGCATTATGTATGCAAAAAAATATTGCATATAC